>JASCQX010000423.1:4428915-4440830 GCA_030264415.1 Sardinella fimbriata
TAACATAAACAATGATGGGTCCCACATGAAACCCTAGAATTCGTGCACACTTAGGGCCCACTTCAGAGAACTGACTACAACTACGACTACTACTACTGTTGGCTGCTAAAACGGTAATGCCCATATTGGTCAGATTTAGGCCAAAGACACTCGTAGACGGGCTCCAACACTATCAGACGAGACAACTGATTATCGGACCGGTGTGTGCAAACCAAGAACTTATGTGACGCACCTCAAGCTCCTTGATCTTGTCATCTGCAGTCTTCTGCTTCTCCTTTAGCTGGTTGCTGATCTCATCTTTAGACTGCAGGATGAACCTTCAGTAATATAGAGAAATAAAAAGAAGAAAAAACACCAATATTTTTTTCAAGGATCAAGGCAAAGACAGGCAAACACCTGACTGTGGAGAACATGAATATCTAGAAACATGGGAAGCAATGCAGTAAAATGGCAATTAGCGGCAATATTGGCAATGGCAGGAATCCCACCTTTCATAATCTCACTAGTTGGGAAGACTGCAATTTGGACAGTTAAGGGAGAATAGCTGTAAGCCAAGATGTAGCTGTACAGTGCAAGTGGATTCCAGGATGATACTTACATTCGACCAACACCCTCGTACATCCGCGTGCTCTCAGGAAGAGGGGTAAGTTCAGCGTGTGTCAGACTGGCATGTTTCTTTATACGGTTGAGCTGATCAATCTGTATGTCTGCTAATTTCACCTTTTGCTGGGTGTCAATGACTTTCGCCTGCAGCTCCGCGAAGGCCTGGACGAACAAAGGGAACCCACATCTTATAGCAGAGAGTTGGGAAGGAGCCCTAACCTAGCCCCAACCTAACCCTGGAAGTCAATATTTATGAATCTTTGCTTATAGTCATATAAGTTTGTGAGACTGGGTGACAATAAAGATAGTTAGTGTAGTACTATAACAGTGAATTTGACAGCATACAGACGATAACGTCTAACGTCAAAACTAAAATTTGAAGCCTATTTAGGGTTGCGAGCGTTACTAGGTTATGGAACCGAGTAAATATACTTTATACTATCGATACTGTTTAAAACACAACTCTTCAGCTATCAGTGAATCTACTGACACGTGTAGAGAGAGAGAGAGAGAGAGAGAGAGAGAGAGGGGCATTGCAATACTACTCAAATAAACGTTACACATGGGCAGCTAACAGTTAGCTACTAACACAGTCTGAAGCAAATGTTCGCTAGATACCGAAGTTTAAGCGACATGCTTTTGCTTTCTCGACATTTTGAACGACGCACATCATTCTTTGTACATCCTGGAACAACAACATCCACCGAAAAAAATGTAGATATTAGTGTGGAATATCATAATAATACATGAAATATTACCTTTTTCAGTTCTAAATCTATGGGGGCCGCCATGTTGGTGAGGGACAACACGTGGGTTCAACACAAAATTTACGTCATGGAAGTGACCGCGCCTGAATCCTGAATGCCCATGTTATGGCTCTGTTACAAACTAGCAAATATGTAGCCTATGGTTACAATATTTGTTTTGTACTGCTTGGGGAGTTGTAAGGACTGTTGTGTAGGCTTAAATATCAAAGCAGTGTCCAATTATACTCATAATTCCTTTCGTTTATTTATTCATTTTTAAACTCTTTATTCTTTAACACCAAATTGGCTCATCATAACACTGACCTTTTGTGTTTAATTTACTTGTAGGCTTCCCTGTCCTCTGCGTGGGTTGGTATGCAAAATAATCTTGTTACCGTTTGCTAAATATTACATTGATGACCTAGGCTATTTTGTTTACCTCTGCTCTTTGGGCTTGCATGTTGAAATAATTGAATAATTTAATTTATTTTATAGCGTGTCAGTCTGTCATATCAAAATGTAAACAATCTTGAGGCAATCAAAGCATTTGTACTGTAGTTATACATTAACTGTTTTAATACCATTCACAAAATCAATATTACAGTACACTTAAAGAGTACTAGAAGCGATGCTAAAGACTGTTCAGGATCAAAATGTTGCCTATACAACATTTTCTGTGCATGTAGCCATTTTTAAAGCAGATAGGCTAAACTGTTTTCTTACTCATGTGTATGTGTTGTGAACTATTATATCCCTCTGAAATAGAAGTGAAAGTTGAACAGTGGAAAATAGATTTAATGTCACAAACTTGAATGCCTGAATAAATACAACATCATGACATACATCTCAAAATAAATATGTTTCCTTAAATAAATATTTATATATATATATGTACAAATAAATTAATTAAAAGACAAAATAACATAGTAGGCCTACAGCCACAGCAACAGTGATCTGAACTCATCAAATCATTGCAATTCCATCCATCCCTCTAACTTTGGGCCATTTTTCTTCTGTTATCTTCATACAAATGCATTGTTACTGTATAATAATACATTTTATTTAATAGCCCCTTTCATGAGGCACAACATCACCTGACAAATATTAACACACAGATCCAATTAATAAACCATTAAAAAAACAAGAATCTCATGTCTAAAAGTAATAGTAAAAAAATCAAATCACAGTGGATACGCCATCTCAAAGATATGAGTTTTCAGGTGGCTTTTAGAGTCCGCAAAGGATTTTGTCTGCTGTAAAGGGAAAGTAAATTCCAGACACAGTGGCAATGTGACTGAATGCTCTTTGTTCCATGATATTGAGGTCCATGTCTGGTATGTTGAGTAAACCTGCTGAGGGTGCCTGCAGTGAGTGATCATGGATGTAGCTCTCCAGGAGATAAGTGGCAAGAATGTGTCCACTTAGTATCCAAAAAGCTTGATGTGGTCTTGAACTCAGCAAGGGATAGGAAGGTGTAGTCTACCCGCCAACACAATATCTAGGTGTCATTTTCACCCATGAGACACTGTTCCTGGATTGGCATAGTAGCCTACAAGAATATCTCTCCCATGTCATCTTTCCTATTTGACTTCAGTCAAGTGTTAAGCCACACTGTCAGACCATCCTTTACTCTGAGGTAGACTGTCTCCTTTCACCTAGATGAAGTTATTAAGATGATCAACAATATGCAACACAATAAGTCATTGCAAAATTTCAGCCATCCATACATGAAAATAATTTATGAATATCATTTAACCATAGATGGATTCCATGTAGCCTAACTGATAAGTGTTCCCATTTTACAGCAATACTTACGTATTGTTTCACAGTTCATGGAGTGGGGGTCACTTTAAGATGTATTTTTTCTTCACACTTTACATCATGCTTGTGTTTCTTTTGATGCCTGAAAACCATAGTTTAGATAGAACGTGTGAACTACAAATCAGAGGTGACTTAACATTATACTAATAAATAGAAAAAGTGGTACTGGCAGGCTATACAAACCTGATAACAAGCAAGAGGCCGAAGATGGCCAGGCATGAAACGATGACCACTGCTACAGTTAGTATTGTTGGCAGGTCATAACCCTGTCTGTGTTTAACTTCCAGAGTGAAGGAGTGACATCTCTCTCCAGTGAAATCTGTGTGGCATCTGAGAAAGATATAATGCTGTCCATAAATACATACTCTTTGATGTAGGCCTAATAATGTAGTAATGTTATGTTGTCATGAAAAACTGTAAATGAAAATATGAATAAAAAAGGAATATGAGTAGACCTACTCACATGCAAGATATACTTTTCAATTCGCTGTGATACTGACAGATTCCATGGATGCAGAAATCATTGTGACTATCCAGACAAGGATTACTTTGGTCCTTGGTCCCATTTCTTATTTCTACATCATGAGTTGTTTGGACTGAAACCGATAATAAAAACAGCCTAGTTTAATACCTATTTAATGATTTAATCACACATATTTAACAACCCCTTTCTTTGTGTTACACGTTTAGTCTACATTACATTCTTTTTATGGTTTAAATTGGCGACTTGTGAGCCAGTTTATGGGCTACAGGCATGACAAGCAGTAAAAAAAAAAGTCTAAAGGTCCTATGTGCTCTGAAGTAGGCTAAGGTGTGCTGTGATAACTACCGGTATCAACCCACCATTGACAGTCCGATAATCCGTTTCAGTCTCATAACTTCCCGAACTGTAAGTTTCAGTACCCAGTGTGGTCCAGCTGTCGCTGGATGTGCCCTCCATTCTTGAATCTTCTTTGAATATGGATGCGCAACTGCACACTCTGAAAAGCACTTTACGAAGCGCACGTCAAAAACATTAGTAAAGCGAACACGATGTAGCCTACAGAAAACAGCCTTCATTTGACCTCTTCATTTAAAAGCAGTTCTCAAAAATGTGTTCATGTGACCTATAAAGGAATTAGTATACTGAATGTATCGCGTTTGTTGAAATGAAAACTCACCGAAGACATAGAGGAAGGTGTTGGCAAATTGTATTCCCATCTCAAAGTTTTGTTGTCTAAATCAGAACACCTTTGCGAGTAGCCTGGGCTATTCAAAGAAGCCTTGACTTCCAAGTTGACAGTAAATGCTCAGATCGTGTCAGCGACTGCTGGCAATAGCGTAGGTTCGCCCTCTTAAGTGCTTCCTCCCGGTGAATCATAACCACACCTCATTCACGCTAATCAAATATACAAGGCTACAGGAAGACGATTGACGTAGCCTGAAGCATAAAATCATAGACCTTATAAAATGCCCTCACGGCCGCAATGTATCAATTCAAGGACCTGTCTGTATACAACACCAATTCTACACACCTGGATCATCTTAATTGAAATTTAGTTTCAAGTTCAGTTAGCAAGTATGAATTCTGACACTCCTCAAACATTTGGTCTCTTACATTATTTTGTCCGGCGTATTCACTCCGAAGTGATGAAAGAAAATATAGGCTAAGCCATGTCATGAGCATGTTATAGTTCTGCCTGGAAGTCTGGTCTTATCATTTGGATTAAGTAAATATTGAAGCGTGTATAAGCAAATTTTAATGTTGAATTTACTGCAGGTCCTTAACTTCAGTGAAGACCACATGGCAGAAGGCCGAATGTCAGATGGATGTCATGCATGTTGAACCCCATGGCTTAGGGTACATTAACAAATTTCCAAATCACAATCACCATAACCACACTTAAAGGCATAACATTGTTGAAGTTTATTTACTGTGGACAACCAAAACGAGATTGTTGGAGGAAATTAACCTTCCTTAAGAATATTAATAAAAATATGCATATCACGTGTATTAAATTTGCATGAAGAAAAACATTTTTTCCCCTTTCAATACAAAAACAAACCGAAAACTATTCCAACAATGCTTGTCGACATTATAAAAGTTGATATTAAATCCAAAAGGTAAAGAACATTTGACCTCATCAGAGGGAGAGCTAGAAATGTTTGTAGCCTCTGTCACAAGCAGTCATCACCGTATATATACAAAAAGCACACTTGGCTAGGACGGGTTACAAACTGTGCAACTTCAAGCCAGACGGGACCAATTTTTTTTTTTTTTGCAACCCACGTTATCTTTACAAGTCAAAATAAAATGGATGCACTGATTCTAGTAACAAGGTTACAGAACAGAGGGATAAAAATAAAATCTTGGCCTTGTTTTATCTCGCAGGCATTACAGATGTCTGTACACTATCTAAATTAAAAAAAAAAAAAAAAAGAAAGAAACACTAACATGCTAGAATCTGTTGTATCCTCACATTCCCCAGCCTCCACCCATACCATTCATGCCCACAGATCCCCGGCTGCCACCATAGTAACTGCTGTTCATTCCACTCTGGTTACCTAACAGAACAGGAGAAGAGAGAGAAACACACATCAAGATGAGCCTTGGACAAAAAATTTAATTTCTATACAAACTTTGTTCAGCTTTGCATTACGCACAAAACTGATGCCTACCATAGTCATTGTAGCCACCCATGCTGGACTGTCCACTATAACCACCTTGGTATCCCGTGTTCATCTGTTGGCTGCTGTGCCCATAAGAGGATTGGTTACCTGTTGCACAAAAGAAAATATTCAATGTGATACATATAGTGATTCTATAAGTTGTCGATTCCCCAAACCATTTCCAAAAAGTCCTGCTTACATAGCTTACCCATTCCACCCATCATCTGGCTGCCATAGCCACCACTGTTGCCCCCTGCTGTTGAGTTTAGGAACAGCTCAATGTAACGGTGCTCTTAAAAAAAAAAAGCAAAAAGGAAAAAATAGATTAGCATCAATTAACTTAAAATACAAGCAATACACAGCTGCTTACGAGTCATGTCATACACTTACGCATGCTGGCCTTGTCTTTTGACATGGCTGCCACTGCATCCTCATGTGTAGCAAACTCTACATCTGCTTCTCCCGTCACCCTGCCATCAGGCCCAACTTCAATGTGCACACGCACTGGGTTGAGTGGAGAGAAGAACTACAAAGAAACAAAATATGTAAGATTCTACTGATGGGTTATTTAGATGAGTGTTTCATTAAATAAAAATTCCATAGCAGTTCAACCCATAACCCTGTTGTTCAAGATCACAGAATGTTGTTGGTACAAAAAGAAATCAAATTTGGTACAACATGGGCTAAATGGCTAACTGGCTATGGGCTGAAATACTCCTTTAATTCGTCTTGTAGAGTTGACTCTTTACACAGGTCTAATTTAATAAACTTACACTGTAGATGTCGTTTTCTGTGGCACGATAAGGTAGTCCTCTCATATGCACACAGTGACCTGTAGTGCTATGGAAATTTGAGCCGCCATCACTGTAACGTCCATCTGTCAAACGTAAGAGGGGACGAGTTATAAAACACACACATTTAACCCCTACCCCCCAAAAAACAAACAAACCACACACTTTAAAGATAACTATTACAAGTGGTATCAAGAGCCAACAAGTTTGTTGTTAAATGACATTAACAATGATAACTAGAGCAACTTCAAAAAGACACTCAACTGGCAGGAAAGTATTCCGTTTGTATGCTCAGACAACCAACCAATCACCCCTAGTATGTTGACATGAATGGCAATGACTGAGGGGCAACAAGAGAAATGCCTCACCTCCACCATAGCCTCCACGCCGCATCCTATCAAACGAACCCCCTCGGCTCATGCCGTTGTAGCCTCGGCCCCCGCCACCGCTGGGTCTGTCATATGGGCCGGGTCTCTGCATACCCATGGCTTTGCGGGGAGGCTCGTAATGTGTTCGCACCTCGGCACGACTACTCTTGAAGATTTCAATATACCTACGAGCACAACGACAGAGATTAGGCCTAATGATATGAATCAAGAACATAGAGGAAGTCACATCAGAAGCAATCATGTACAAAAACTTGAAATAATCCTGGCTCTGTTGTAAGGGACCAGACATTTTACACAGCTCTGAACCAATGTGGCATGAAGGTCTGTTTGCAGTCTGTTTAGGAGAATAGAACAGATTGATTGTGCTCCATTAGCTGTGCTTGTGTGCAGTAGCTGTATTTTAAGACAGGAGAGAAAGCCCTCCCACCCTCCCAGGGAGTTGTTTACACATTTCCACCTTACACACTGCTGTACAAAAAGACTGATAGCCTATGATAAGCATACCATAAAAACTGACAGTTTCAAGAATCCAGTCTCCCAATGGAGAAGTTAAATTTCACAACCAGACATTTCTTTGTGAATCAAAGCGCACAGGGTGCTGGCCTGTAGAAACTGAAGGCGAATAGCACAAAAAATAAAATAGAAAATAAAAATAAGTACTATGGAGGGTTTAGGAGCTTATTTAACAATTCACATCACTTTCAAGTACTTTCAATAAATTATTTTGGGAGGAAATTAGGGCATTTTAACATGACAATTCCAGATTTTCACTAATATTTTTTTAATAAAATGTGGCGCACCTATAATGCAATTCGGACATACCTGCAATATGGTGAAACATTTACTTTTACAAAATAATTTACACCACTCCATATCCCCATCCATTCAGAACTGCAGCCATGTGCATTCACTAGCACACATTAGAGTCCAGAAACAGTCTTTAACATCCTTTAATGGTACTGTGTGATATCGATGTAGCATGTGCAGATTCATGTAATATGATGTTACCACAGTGGCGTTTCTCATGACAGTTAAATTCCATTAGAGAAGCAGCTTAACCAGCCAACCATCCATCCCCACCTGTGCCCTATTCTTTCCTTGTGTTTCTTTAGAGCCTTTTCAGCTATATCCTGTGATGCAAACTGCACGAAGGCCTCCCCCGTACTCCTCCCCTGGAAGTCCACCGGCAATGTTATCCCATTTGGCACGATTTCCAACCCTTCAACCCAAGGACAGATAACCCCAGTAGGGGACACATTAAATCACATGCCCATTCACAGTGCTCTCACTTCATCTCCTTCAATCAACAAAGAAATAAATTAGAAAGGTTACACTCAGATGCCTTTCCACATGACAGTCATTATGCTTGCCAATATTTGGCACCAGATCTTTGCATTGTTATAAGTCATTTTGATGATGGAAAAAGTGTTTGCGAAAGCAAAGACCAAGAAATTTTATTCTAAGAAACAAAAATGCCTTACAAGAGCAAACAAGATGCTTTGGTGCCTGGAGAGTTGTGTTAAAGGGCCAGATTATTTAACTTGATATTCTGAAAATTATTAGAGACCCACATATCCAGATGTAAATCATACAGTGAAGGAGGGGAAAAAAAAAAAAAAAAAATCTACAGATTGTATTTTATTTAGTGTATCTCTTTCCTTGCAAAGTTTAAATATCTAAGCCTGGCAGAAGTTTGAGATGAGATTTAGTCATACCTGCGAAGAACTGGACAATCTCCTCTTTGCTGCACCCAAAGGGCAGACCACGCAATCGCACCAGGCCATCCCCATCAGTCTCTGGGCAGCTAGGCCCAGTATGCTTCATAACCCAGTCCATTTCAACGTTGTTTGATTTGAACACTGTAAAACAGATTATTGACATTTCTCTACACATCCAAAATAACATATCAAAGGTTGCACTACTCTGAAAATTCAGTTAGCCAACTGATGGTTCATAGCTCACCTTCCACATATCTGTGTCCCATGGTTTCTCTGTCTTTTTTGAGGGCAATCTTCAAGTCATCCTCTGTTTCTAGTTCCACAAAAGCCTCTCCACTGGGCCGGCCTTCTCTGGTGTAGGTGAAGTGGATCGCTGTGCCATTGTTAGCGACTTTAGTATCTATATAGGAAGCATGTAGAAGTAGGTCAATATCTTTCTTCATGAACAAACCAATAAATAACCCGATGGAAAAAGCACTAAGTCCATCAACTTGCTAATGTTACCTGAGAAAAACCGGGAAACTTCGTCCACTGATGACGACCATGGTAATCCACGCACCCGGACAACAAATCCCTCATCCGCCATGTCTGGAAAATATCAGATCAAATTCACTTATAATGAATGGTAGATTTATCCTGAAATGGCACACAGATTCTGCAAAAACGTATTGGCTGAATTACTTTCACACTGATATACAGGAAAGTGCACCAGCAGGCCACTTATCTAAGTAAGTAGAATTACAACATTTTCCCCATCCGATTGATTTAATTCAATGCCGTTTCACAATGAAAACGCAGAGGCACACTCACTACAAAAGCACAAGATTATTTTTACACAATGTAGTTCTTACGTTAAAGGAAACAAACCAGGGAGTTTAGAATAGTCATGAATCTTTGAAACAATCCCAACATAACAGTTCAAAATAACGTTGTATAAGCGAAGCAGTAATGTGGCATTAGATTGTTCATATTTAACACTTGGCATCATATTTAACGCTACGTTCGTTTATTAGAATGTCTTTAATTTAATTTGAAAAAGGATGAATGAACACATGGCTACAAGCAGCTATCGTGAGCTAAACTTGTTACGAACACAAGCTAACGTTAGCTAGCGAATTAGGTTAGCAGATAAGCGTTGTGACCGCTGCGACCTAGTTAGTTATAGACGAACGTGTGCGAAACCGTACAAGATAACTCATTACTTAAAAAGCCCGAGCAAACGTTATACATGTCGAAGATAGAGGTATTTACTTTTGCCTAAATGTTGTGTCGACGGCATTCACACTCTGTAGGCTAATGCTAGATTAGCACAAGTATTGTGCGTTAGCTATGCCTGCCACTGTTTGAGCTAACGATCACGAAGCATGTGACAAAAGTTAGCTAGCCAGCATTTAAAGCTAACAACATTAAATGTAAAAAGGTTATTAGCAATGTATATATCCTGATAAATTATGGAACCTCTTGATGTTTTCATGATACACATAACATTAATCAGCCTACTACAGGCGAATAACATTAGCTAAGTGGTTAGCTTTGTCGCTAAATGTGTGTCGGCAGACAATGGCCCCGGCCTACAAATCCTTGCTAGTGAGTTTGCTAAACCACAATGAAAGACAACGCGCGCCAACATGAGGAAGCCATATGTTTACAACCGAGAACTCCAAACGTAATTATTGAAAAGCAGTGTTATATAAAAACCTTCAGGTCCTATATCAATACAAGATCTAAGTAGCAGTAGATTACCTTTGGATTATTAATAAATTGATTCTTCGGAGCGTCACAGCGGCTCTGTTGAGTGATGCACACACCAGTCTGATCTAGACCGCTCTGCGCGTGCGCTCCCAGTCCCGTTGTGAGAATATTTTTAGGCGCTTCCTTTTGTTCCCCCGGGTCCTAGTAACTGACCAACCAGATTGTTTCACCTTTGTCTTTTGGTGAGCGCCAGAAAGTTTCGTGTGCTCACTACTGCCATATTGTAAACATAGATATATCCAGAGAACCTTTAGGTCATGCAGACAGGAGACAGAGACACCGATGGTTAACAGCCCTGACATTTAATTAAGATGAAATGCAAATATGATTTTTTTGGTCCATAGTGGAATGGTCTGCTGGTCTTTGCTGATAATGTTACACCCAGGTTGTAGCCGGAGATGCTCTTTCACCGGATGCTGACATAACGTGTCGCTGCTCCTAGGAATTGCTCTACTGACTATGGACCATGGACTTGCTGTTGCTAATGCCTTTGGGTGTGGCCTACTTGGCAGCTGAGTGCATTATTGACGAGACTGAGAAATATTCTTCCATAACAATATATTGTTAGTTTTGGAGACCATGAGTTTACGCCTTTTGATATTTAAAATAGGCTGGAACAGTGAGTGGCTCCATTGGAAACAAAAATCTACCTCAATGAGAACATGCTAATCTTCACCACCAGATGGCAGCATTAGACAATATTTTTCTTCTGAAAAATGGTGTAAAGGTAACATTTTAGACATTACCTGCATTGTCACGTTTGTATTCCTTAACAGTTAAACTTTCGGTAACGCTTTATTTTAAGGTTCACATGTTAGCCACTTAATAATAACCTAGTAGCCTAAACCATGATCTCTACTTATTAGATAGGCCTAAGTAATAAGACAGAATCTGCATAACCTTGTAGTATAGCCCTACTGTCTGAATAAATCACAAATAGTGGCAGTGCAGTTGTAGATAATGAGCTGGTACCATTAGGAAGGTCAGTTGTATGGGTGTAATGGAGTCGGTTGAAGAAGGGGGCCTGAGAAAACACATCCATAAGCTATGATACTTTAAGACTGGTTAGAGTCTGTATATTTGATTTACCCATATGGAAAATATTATGCATATGTGACCACAAGAATGATTTACTTGCAATAAGGAGCTGTACTGTGTGAGTTCCCACAATTCTCCCTGCTGACCTCAGAGATCTCCACTCTGTAGCCTATATTCCCTCTGCAGCAAAAACATTCGTTTTACTAAGCTTTGAGTATGCCAACAATGTTGTAGATGCTGAAGTTCATGAGTAGAGACCCTGATGATACTTTGTAGGAAGTTTTGTGGGATTTCGAATATTCTAAACTAAGTGGTTTAAAAATAGCATTTTGGGCGCATGTGCGAGAGTGCTGGCGCACTCCCATTGTAAAGGCAAAATCGTCAAAACGAGAAGATTGCCCTAACTCC
>JASCQX010000423.1:4462523-4472761 GCA_030264415.1 Sardinella fimbriata
ATTTTACCATTATGACAGCACAACAAAGGCTTTTGATTCTTGTGCCACAGTTGCTGGGTGCAGGATAACGTGGCGTTCTACGTGTCTGTGGTGGGCTACATTGTGCTGGTGCTGCTCTGCAACGGGGCCGTGTTCCTCGTAGTCTTGGTGCAGCTGCGCAACATGCGTTTCAACAGACCACCCGGCACACGCAGCAACCTCCTCAAGGACCTGCGGGGCGTAACCAGCCTCACCTTCCTCCTGGGACTCACCTGGGCGGTGGCACTCTTCGCTTGGGGGTCAGCTAGAGTGCCTCTGCTCTACTTGTTCTCCATCCTCAACTCCCTGCAAGGTGAGAATACTGTAACATGGGTCATGCAATGGCAACTCAGAGCTGCGGTTATCTTGCTTTATTGTTGAATCAGTCACAGAACAGAGATAACTCGGATAACTTGTGGCCCGCTTCTGGCCCGCAATCTCTCGAACATCAAAACATTCCCTCCAAAACCCCCCCTCCCATGGGACCGCCCATCTTCGCCTCAGCCACCAACCAGGCGTCTGTTTCCCAAAAGCATAGTTGCTAACTATGTAAGTTACCATGTTGGTTGCAATGCAGTTTTCCATTGCCAACCAACATGGTTGCTAACTGGTTAGCAACTATGCTTTTGGGAAACAGATGCCAGGTTAATAGTCATCGCAGGCATTCCAAGATTGGTGGCTGTCAATACATAAACACTCACAAACTGGGGCGGCGCTAGAAATGTTGGGTTTTATGACAGAAAAGAATTTTAGGCCCCTCATTGAAACACTGATTTTACAGTAATATTAAAATGCTCCCTGTCAGTGTCATGCTCTTAGAATCATCCAGCGGCACCCCCTGCTCACAACACTCCTTTTCAGTCAGTAATATTAGTATCATGGCATTTCAGAAACAGCCAGTCAGAAATAAAGAAATAAGTCGTTAACTGTTGGCTGAATTTGGTAGATGACTGCTGGTTTACTGGAATTTAAGTTCAGTCTTTAAAATCGTCATTCAACAACAACAGACATCTCTCCTAACCAACCACTAAACAAATGCCTGTTTTTAAGTTTTAGTTTTGTCACCTCCACCAAGGTTATATTTTCGGTCTTTTTGTTTGTTTGTTTGTTTGTCTGTCTATCTGTTTATTAGCAAGTAAACTCAAAAAGTACTGCATGGATTTAGATTAAATTTTCGGACGACATGGGTATTAGGACAAAGAACAGATGATTAAATTTTGGTGGTGATCCGTAACACCGTCTAGAATTTGTATTCGGTCAGTGACAGTGACCCATATTGCCTTGGTGGATATCTGTGCTCTCCGAGTGCTTTTCTACTTTTAGCTTGTTTTATTAGCTGCCAGTCTGCCAGTGGGTTAACAAAAACAATTTTGTTCCCAGGATTCTTTTTGTTTGTGTTCTACTGTCTAATGAAGGAAAATGTGCGTAAACAATGGAGAGTCCATCTCTGCTTCGGCCGCTTCCGGCTTCAAGATTATTCAGGTATGAACTCCAGTGATTTCACAGAGACAAACAAGCAAGTTGGGTTGAAAAATAAAAAGGGAGATGAGGAGAAATAGCCTAATTTATTTATTTATTTATTATTATACGCTTCTTTAAATGTTAATTTATCAAATGATTTGTATGGCTTCTGCCCCTCAATTAGAATGGAGCCAAACAGCAACAGTGCCTGCCAAGACCAAACCCATTCAAACAGTCAAGTTCCCCTCGGTGAAGTCTATCCGATCCAACAAGTCGAGCACCACTGAGAGCACTTCTGCTTCCTCAGACTCAAGCCAGCGAGAAGTCTCCATCAGAAGGCCCAACCTGGGTAAGAGAGGGGAACCTAGAGGTTTAATATCTCATTCTAAAAGGGCAAGCTAGTGGAGAAAAGATAATGGTAAAGAGCACTTTTCCATTTTCAGAGTCATGTGTTCAACAAAATGTACCCAAAGTGCGGATCAGATATTTTATCTTTATCAGTGTGTGAGCCCCATAAGCTTTATGACGTCACTGTAATGATTGCCAGCTGGTTGCTGAAGCTTATGTGAAACTAACACCCTGTGATTTTAGCTGCTTGTCTACCATGTTTGACTTTGAGTCCAAAGTGGAGGTGACTTGCAGATTTGCACAAGCCCAGGGCAAAACTTTGCAGGGTGACACAGGTTACATTATCACCTTGAGCTACCAGTCCAGGTCGGGGCACCAAAATGCAGTCTCTACATAACACAAACAGACATTTGATAAAATGGCCTACACTATGATTATTCTCATTTGAGTCAGAAGTTGCTTTTTGAGAGACAGCATTTTGGTGCCCCAACCATTTTGGTGCCCCAATGGATATTGGTGAATCTAATGTTCTCCAAATGAAACCAAAGCGAAATGGGTACTGTAGGTAAATGACTGTGTTTTATCCCAGAAATAAGGTGAAATTGTAAAAACGGCACCTCTCCACAACTAAGTTTAAAGCATTTAATTCTGCCTCACTGTCCTTGTTTTCTAGGTCTCCTCTGTTTGAATGGGTTTGCTCTGCCCAGGGCACAGCCCAGTCATTCTGTTCACAAAGACACACATCTCCCTCAGGAAAGTGGATACGAGGTGTCCCCATGGCTGACAAAAGCTGCCTCTCACCTAGAAAGTCATACTAACTAAATTAATCAATGATGGAGTGATCTTTAGTTGGGTAGTACTACATTTACGGTATACTGTATATAACTCGGCTCCAAAGATTAAAAGTTCTTCCCATTCACTGAATCAGCCCAGTATTCTAATATGCAAAACTCTTCAGTATGGTAGGTGAGGGAATTACTGTAAGTGAAGGTAGAACAAGTACATCTCTGAAGACATGGTTATCTACTGATTGTAGGAATGTGACAATCATTGCTGTTAATTAAGAAATTGAAACATCATCACAACATGTACTTGTCTCGTAACTGTTGTCTACTTTGTTTTCACATGTTCATCACATTTAGGTACTTCACATAACTGTACATAACTAATCTGATATGTATGTGTTTGGATTAATTATGAAATTCAGACTAGGAAAACTTAAATAGAATAAATAACATCTTATTTTACACTTTGCAGCTTTCCTTTGCTATGGGTCATCCCCCAGTGAATCACCAGTGATTTTTTTGCAAACAATTATGAATCATACACATTTGAAAGTCACAACAATGTCTTTGTGCTCTTGGCTGTGGATGTTACTGTAGCTGGAACTAGGCCACAAGTGCTATTTTGAGTAGGATTAAATCATGTCTCTGTGAAACATCCCTCCTACAAATTGAAATGGGACACCCCCACATGTGAAAAGCAGCTAAAATCAGTTGCCTAGCTTTTTGACCTGAATAAACATTTAAACATTAATATTTATTGTGGGTGAGTCCTGATAAACAAAAGCATTGTATTTGTAACACTGCATTCACATAGTGTACTGTATATCAACATAAATAGATATCTAATAGATAATCTTGTTGTATTTTATTAATATTGGTTCTTATTGAAGATGGTAATGTGTGTAAACCACAAGGTCCACTGGAATACTGTTTAATCAATGGAAGGTGTAGTTTGTGATTCACCTTGGAACAACTTTTTAACTACTTTGTAGGCTGTTAGATCTTATTGTAGTTTCATACAGGGCTCAAGACTGTTGCAGTTTGCAATGCATGTGTCTAAGCATGCATCTGAGATGAAAAAAAGGTGTGATAAGATCTGTGACCTCTATACAGTACGTATTGTGTATGTGGAGGAATGGCCAAAAAGATGCCGAACAGATAAGTTCTCAGATATTTCCAGTTGCTTGAATGTGGTAGATCTGGGGACCCATGACATTTCAAGAGAAGCATGGGGGGACTTTATGACAAAATAGTATAATGTAATCTGCATGGACAGAACCTTTGTGGTTAACATTATCTTCAATGACTCATCGGTGGGGAGGTCACATCTTTGCCCGATCAATATAAAGACTATTTTTACAGTACTGTACACTCAAAACTGAAAACAATATCAAAAGTAAAAAGATTTTTAGGTAAAAATATCCACAGATGAACTAGAGATAGCACCATGAAAATGAAGAAACAGTTGTACTGGTGTTATGTCAAAAACCCCTATGTGTTGTCCCATATGGAGTTGACATGCAAATAAACTCGCTTTGGCCTGGCTTCTCTATGACGTGCTCTAGAATCAACCCTAGAATATGAAGAGACACAACACTAACAAAGTTCTCTCATAGAAATGCATTGGAGCCGATCTCAAGTTCTGGATATCTCCCCATTCATTTGATAGGGTTCTGGTCTTGGTAAGGCCAAGTAGATGCCCGAAATGCGTTCCAATATGGCGGGGGAGTGATGAGACTTGCCTTAGAAGGACTTTGATTATATACAAATGGAAGGTCGCTTTCAAGACCACTGGAGTTAGAATTCAAGTGAACTAGCTTTGGTCCTAGCTTTTTTACAACATGCAGTAGAACGTGTAGCCCCTATATAAAATACAATAGATTGCCTAAAAGACAACCCAAAACTGAAAGTATTCCAAGAGACCTACACATACAGCACAATGGTATACCAGGCAGCTCTGCATTTAAAAAAAAAAACCAACTATACTATAAAACTATACTATACTATAAAACTATACTATACTATAAAAACTATAGAGCTGCTCCTAGAGTTGCGGATATTTTTGTTACATCAATGTCGTAAATTCAGACTAATAGCCTACAGTACTGTACAGATTTGGTTTGCAAACCATAGAGTAGGAAGATTTACTGTATGCCGACTGACTGACTCCCAGCATCTGAAGTGGGAGTGTAGACATCAACACCACCCTCATTGAGGCTCGGCAGATACTTCCTATGGCAACTGCGGAAGCATGGCCTACAACAAGAGCTGTTGGTCATCTTCTACAGTACACTGCTGTAACTAAATCCATCCTCTGAAAAAATCACTGGAGCCCCCCAGCCCTCTCTCCAGGACCTGAATTCTGAAAGGAACAGGAAGCAGGCAGAGAACATCTTCAAAGACCCCGCACACACTCTCTCTTTAACGTTGCTTTAACCCACTCCCCTCTGGCCAATGGTAGGCCTATTAGATCCCTGTGCACAAAAACAATCAGACACAAAAGCAGCGTCTCTCCCACAGCCAAGTGGGTCACCCTCCACATGGCCATTCACCCACTTCTCACATCACTTATTTATTAGCCTGTAAGCATCTTGTGCACTACACTACACATTACATACTTTATTTCAATAATGCATCTCACACACTACATTACTACACACTGCATTACTACAGTATTACTTTGCAGTTAACATTGCACTTTCCTTGTCTTGAATATTATACCTTATTTGAATGATTTAGATATGTGCCTATATGTATATTGTCTCTATTGTACAGTATGTGTCTATATATTTATTACTATGTGTATTACTATATGTCTATGTTGAATGTATAGAAGTCAAATTCCTTGTGTATGTAAGTATACCTGGCCAATAAATCTGATTCTGATGTGGTCTCTGGCTTTTTTTTTTTTACCTCATCATTAAGCCTATCTCTTCGCAAACTTTCAAGGGCCTGTGTGGGAACTCTTGACCAACATGACATCAAAGTAAAAGAATGTTTCTCTCTTTTTTTGTCTGAGCATATTGAGCATTAGAGAAATAGAACAGGAACTGGTGGGTATCTCTTGTCTCCTTTATCTCACAATCACAGGAGGAAGTGCCATGTCGTTCAAAGATGATGCTGTGAGGGCGTTTGGGTTAATATTGCGGGTGGAAATTTGTGATCGACAAACTAGAAAATTTGCCATGGTAAATTCCGGTCTTCAGAAGGATATTAAAAGGAGACAGGACTCACTTAGTCTCCACTTCAAAACTGCCATCATACTTGTGAGGAAGACAGCAGCCTTGATCAATCAACAGCATCATGAAACCTACTTGCATGTGCCTGGCTCTCGGACTTGTCATGATGATGGCAGTCACCTCTGAAGCTTTCAGTGAGTACAGTACACTATTCACCAGTTTGTGTAGAGTCACATGTCTAAGCCTGTTAACTTTCATACAATGTGCATGTGCTGTACTGTACATCATCAAATTAACAGCATCTTTTCATTTTGTCTTCCTCTAGTTCATGGAATTGAAGCAGCTCCAAAGGGTTGTTGTTTCAAGTTCCTTGATGCACGCATAAATATTCCAATGAGTGAAATTATTTCTGCTGACAATACTGATCTGAAGTGCCCCACACAAGCAATTATGTAAGTATCATTAAACATTATGTTGTGTCAAACTGATTATGTCTGAATGGAATTTTAGATGTCAAATTCCCCCTCTTAGATCGATTGATTGATTTAATATCATTATGCCTGTTTAACACAAAACAGACTGTTCATGAATTAACACAACAACTTGTGATTTTCCCTCAGTGTTACAGTACCAGGCAGAGAGCTCTGTGTCAACCCTACCTCCAAGATGGGAAAAAGAATTGTTGCCAAAATAATGAAGAAGTGACTGCCATGATAAGCTATATTTTTTAAGAGATATTGTAGACTTGCACTGACTTGCACTTGCATTGAGGGGGAGAACTTATTTTGTTGATTTTTTTTATGTTCATGCTCTGTTTCTTTTTCATGTTTTCTATACATTTTGTAGAAATAAAATAATTTATCTGCAACTTTTGTTTGGTTTTCATTTCTTCAGTTTACTTCATTGGGCCTTCAGGCTTGTTCGCTGGATGTTGAATATACTGTATGTAGTGATTCAAGTCAATGTTTTGGGGGCTTTTGGCATCATTCAGGACAGTAGTACAATAGCCTGGTTCTCACACATACTGATCTGTTACATAACAATCTGGCCAGGTGGCCTTTCTCCACTTCTTCCTGTTTTGTTTCAAATTGTGATGCATCCCACTCTTTTCTCTGCAATCATTGGTCTGAGTGGTTGTAGGTTTATCCAATGCCTGCAGAGGCATTTTGATTCAAGTGTTAATTCTGCCTCATGGATGCTGAAGATGACATGAAATTGGCCAAACTGATATGCATAGCAGATTGGTATGTGTGAGAACCAGGCTATTAGAGATCAACATGGAATGAGAGTGAGAGATGGTGAAGAGATGACATTGATTTGAATTTGAACCCAGGTCCCCAGGTTTATGGTATGCGCATCAAACCCACTGTGCCACAGCGTCCCTGAATGCAGTGATTAAAGGAAAGTACATTAAACATTCATTTATAAAGATGTGAAAGTGTAATTATAGTTTACTAACCAAAGGAAGCTGACGTAAATAAGATCTCCATAAAAGCCAAAGTAATAAGATCTCCATGTTCCACACCGTTTCAGGGTTAATTTTGTAGCTAAAATGTGGCCAATAGCGTCATTACAACTGATTACCAACTGGAAAGAAAGTAGTTTCTTGAGACAAAGGGCTTTCTGGGACTTTTCGTCCTCCGTGGACAGAGCCTATACACATAAAATGGTAGAGCCAATCAGGATTTCTGTTTTGGTTTTCCCTGCATCACTCTCGTCAGTGTTACGGGTTGGTTCAATGTGAATGGTTGAAGTGGCTCGTCAATGAAGATGACGGACAAGTGGTTGATCTAATCATAAGCAAGCATTTTTGATATGGCCCTGCCTTCTGAAATACATCACCAATGGAGCAATCCCAGATGGATTAGTGGAGCTTGGTGGAACGATATTCATCTGGCTTGAGTCAGGTTTGCTTCTCATTGCCAAGCCGCAGAAACCAAGCCAAAACTGAAAATTGTGTTTACATTGTCAGTCAACATACATATAACAAATAAACTAATAAGTGATCATCGCAGATTCCGATACTTGGAACGATGAATTGGTGAGAATGTACAATGTTGATGTTATTTTTCTAAAAAAAAACTGTGCTTGTTGCATGTAAAACGTTTTACCATTTGTTGCGTTGTTGTTCAGATAAAAGCTGTAGCGAAAACAAAACTGAGAAAGACTACGACGCGTTGTTGACGTCAAATCGTCACTCGTTCTCCAATGCTGATCTACGGTAGATAAATTTATATCAAAGATGCCGGTATGTTTTGTACCTCAGTGTTCACATTCCAGCAGGGACGGCTGTTACTCCTTTTGTTTCTATCGTTTTCGTTTCACAATGTCAGTAGTGACGTTTTTCATTCGCGTCGAGAGCTGTAGTTCGCAATGCGGCCTCTCACAAAACCTGCCACCATCAAACTTCTTCGCTGTGAATCGTGGTTTTCTTCGTATGAAAAAATATATTTAAAACTGACAAACAACATATGTGACATTCATGGTATAATTCATACGGGACCAAAAAAAAGTTATAATATCGCCATAGGAATACATGGTGAGCATAATCACGTTTGAGGTCCCATGTAGCGGAAGTAAAACGGAAGTCACTGTGGCACTCTATAGGGCGATTCGAGGAGTGATGTGTCTCCTCTTCTAAAAGTGTATCTGCTCATAGGCATTTTTCATAGGTCTCATTCACAAAGCAATCAGCACATTCGCGGTCCATAACCATTGCTGTCCGTTCGTGGTACTTGTGCATCTGTGTTTTCACACCAGACACACGTCTCCTGTGTAAATCAGCTGCCCAAGTTCTCGTTTAAAGTTTATGAAGAGACCACGCTATACCATGTGTGGCACGTGGTGAGATTTCCATCAGAGAGCACAGTTTGCATGGCCTAATTAACATTAACATGTTAATTAACATGTTAACATGTTTTCTAAACGAAAATGAACACACATTAATAGTGGTCTGGTGATAATATTTGCCATCTCTACATCTCAACTCAGAGTAGGAACTGTATCAATAGAATAAGCAATATTAGCACGTCAGCAATAGAGATACATACATTCTTTTTGCATGGGCTGTCAGGACTCAATTGGAATAAAGGAATCAATTTTGATTTTGTAAACATTTTTAAGGTGCAAAAACATCTTAGGCGTTGACCCTGAGAATTAAGAATGCAAATGAATATTCTGCTTTGGTCAACATATCACACATTGTGTTATATCCCATAAAAGCATCATCCATAATGTTATGGGACATTGTTTTTGGAACTATCATGTTGTTTTACGGAAGCTATGGACATCCTGAAGTCTATCGTGATACTGATTGGACTTTTCCTGATTGACCCCAGGCAGTTGGGTCAGCCCCTTGAGTCATGAATTTGCCAGTCCCTTAATTCCACCATAATTTTGATTTGCTCCAGGGAGGAAGTTTTTTGAATGTGAATAAGGCATATGCGATGAAGTAGATGGAAACAGTTGAATTAGCGAATATTCGCATTAACCACATTTCTGTCCATAGACGTTAATTCCACAGCTGGTCAGAACCATTGACTGTATAAACTAGATCGGAACACGTCGCTTGATTAGCCTAACGTTCATTTTTTATTCGCATTACACAGTTGATGGAAACGCACGCAGAGGCACATAATTAATTTTAAGTCAATATGAAATGTGAATAACGTTGGATGGAAACCCAACTGCTTTTGTTATAGGCACTGTGTAAATATAATTGAATTCAATTGAACTGAATAAAACTAGATTTACATACAGTAACATATTTAAATTATGACCATAAACTAAAGGGATTCAATATCTTCTAGTGATCTTAAATTTAAGAACTCTCAAGGTAAATTCATCCTGAAATTAGGGACCCAACACAACATTTTAGACACTATCACAGTTAGTTAAAGTGTAAGAGGCTGTATTAAAGCATTCTTCAAGCTCTGCTATCTCCGCCAATGTTCGACCAAGGTAAATAAATCTTCGGATGGGGTATGTGAATGGACTTCATAGTGCATCGCGCTTTAGTAAAATTGACTCCGAACCTGCACTTTAACACAGAGAAAGGCTAAGCATTACAGAATCGCACAGACAGAATTATAAAAGAGAAAGAGGCTTATTTATTGAACACTTCACTGTTATTGTAAGCAATGGTCTTTGGCCTTTCAGAAATAACACCATGCATGCACACACTAAGCACTATGTACAGTATAATTTCAAAAACCTGTTTTCAAAAAAGAAAAAAATATCTTTATTTAAATTCTCAAACTTTCAAGGACCTGTGGGAACTGTTAAGGTCAACATGACATCAAAGTAAAACAATGTCTGGGGTTTTTTTTGTCTTTAGCATATGAACATATTTAGTAAGTGAGAAATGGAACAGGAACTGGTGGTGTATCTCTTGTCTCCTTTATCTCACAATCACAGAAGGAAGTGACATGTCTTTCAAAGATGATGC
>JASCQX010000423.1:4578465-4590296 GCA_030264415.1 Sardinella fimbriata
TACTCTGGGCAGGGCGGCTGCGTGGCCTCTTCCTCGCTGGAGTATCTGGAGATCCACCCCTTATTCCCGCAGACGCCGCAGTCGCCCAAGCGCCAGGAGACGCAGCCTCACTCCGAGGATGACAAAGACAAGGACAAGGACAAAGAGAAGGAGAAGGACAAGAAAGAGAAGGACAAGTCCAAGTCCAAGACCAAGCGGAAGCCCGTGAACATCCCGGCTCGTCCGCCGTCTGCCCTTGCCGCCCACTCCTGGAACTCGGGCCACACCAAGGAGCCCGTGCAGGAGACGCCGCCGTCACCGTGGTACAAGCTGACCAATGGCGCTCTCTCGCCACCACGCCATGTCTCAGCGTTCCAGCCCGAGACGTCCTACCTGAAGAAGGCCACCATCCCCACCATTCCCACCCTGCCATCCAGCCAGCCAGTGGCTATCGTGGCACCCCAGCCCAAGAAGAGCCCTTCCTCAGCCTCCGATTGGCCCACCAGCTTGCCCGAAACGGGCACCAGTCCGCCCAGCAGCGGCAGCGGCAGTGGAGGAAGCACTTGCAGTGGGGGCAGCGATGGCCCTGAGAGCCCCCAGCACCAGCGCGGGGGCAACTCTAAGTTCCCCTCCATGGGCATCGGGCAGATCCTGAAGAAGCGCGTTGTGCCACCGTTCACCTTCAGGCCCGAGCAGGCGGTAGAAGTGGAGTCGCCCATGCCCTACCACATGCAGACTCTCCTCTGCTCCTCGGGAAAGGCGCTCAAGACACTTTGCTGAAAAAAAACAAACAAACTCTTCTTTATACCTAGCGGTGTACCTTAAAGACCTCTCCTGAACCTACACCCTTTTCCCGTTTCAAGCCTTCCCCCCTGTAACACGGCTGCTTGTCTGACCAGCATCACCACGCCAACATAACCCTCCGCTGTGTGGACACTTAATCGATCGATCGGTCGTTGTCTGTAACGTTTTTTGATGACCTCATATCACATTGGAGCGAGAAGCTCAGCCACGTGAATGTGGAGAGAAGAGATTTGGGCAGAAAAAAAAAGCCCACGGGAGGACAGATCCATCCTCCTGTACAGACATTTGCTTGGATATGGAGAAAAAAAAAAAAAAGAAAGAAGAGGGAGCGAGAGAAAAAAAAAATGGCCTTTGAGTACTTTGAAAGAACAAACATGCACCTCAGCACTGAACAGTACTTATCACTAGGAATATTGATGATTATGTAACGCCGCATGTGGCTAGGCAGAGACACTGAGTCACGGTAGACTAAAGCTTTGAGAATGTGCCATGGCCATCTGCCACTACCAGCACAGAGGGGATAGAAACGTCTTTTTTTTTTTGTCCCATCCTAGTCCTTACGCAATCTCACATGAAATGTCACCGCAGAATGGTTTGAAAACCTTCAAACTGTATGCCACCCTGGCACGCTAGGCCTAGTAGAGTCTCCAGTACTGCACGTGCATTCGTTTCTTTGTCTCTGGGCTCTTCTAAAACCAAGCAATATACAAGCAACTACCTTTACTGTGTTTTGCGCAAATTGTGTCGTTCTTCCTCACAAGTTAGTGAAGCTGCTACATGTGTGTTACGGACAAATGAAGATGGCAGCAAAAAGGCTTTGTTTTTGAAAGCCTGAGGGTGCACACAAGTTTGTTATTGTCATTTTGTAACTTTATATACTTGCCCTGTTTCTCTTTTTTGGAGTGAGCCAGGGGTTTGTGTCAGTGTTGGCTTCGTGTGTCAATTGTTATGGCCTTAATTCTCTCATGGAAGTCACTTTTAGGCTGAAATGGAGACAGAAAAAAAATGTCAAGGGATGAAAGTGAATGGGTTTCTATGAACTATGAAAAAAAATGTAGTGTGTGCAATAGTATGTATATAGTCTCTGACAGAACTGCTGCGCATTGCCAAGTACCTTTTTGTTCTATGAATGAAAACAGGGGTCGAGTAGGAAGATTGGCTTGTAAATACAACATAAGTGTCTTGACATGTCTTGTGCTTGTATTTTGTCTTCAGCTGTGATTTAATACGATGAGCACACCACTGTAGATCATCACCGAAATGTTCCAGACTTGACAAAGTTTTTTCACGGGTCCAGAAGGCTTTACACTGTTAAAGAGAAAAGCTTTTTTTTCTGTCTGACGTGCATGCAAAGACTTTTGGTACTTGTTGTTTTTGGATAAAACTTTGTAATTTTTCTGGGTGAGACAAAAGACAGAAACTGAGGTGTTTTGTAAGCTTTTGTAATGACAGGATTTGCCTACGAGTGAAGAGATTATGATGTACAAAAATAAATATTTATATTTCAAAAGTTGATATTTTGCCTCTGTATTACCTTTGTTCTTTCACATAGGAGCACTGTACTGCACATACTGGTAATTGATTCTTATGTTCCCATAGGACAGACTTTTTACAAAATGAGTGTACATTGACTTTCCCAAGAGAGCGCAAACCTTTACTGAATTCAGATATGCCTGTGGGAGTGACCGGCATATCCCACGAGACACCTGTGGCAAGCGTGAAACGAAGAACAGCTGAACCACCACCCTCATGTAATCCAGTCAGCTGCCCCACCATGATCTATGCGACTCCAATACTTACACACACACACACACACACACACACAGATATTCTAGACATAGAGGAGGGGGTGCTCAATCAGGGTGGAGGGGGGGGGCACAACCCCCGAAGATAAGTATTTGCGGTTAAGCTGATGAAAGCTTTGGCGGCAAGAGTGGCTGTAAAGTATATTACAGTCAAGCTCTTTGTTTACAGAATATCACACAGTTTACAGAAAATCCCACGGCTTCTCAACTGACACAAACATCCTAGGACACAAACACAAGCTTATACTGTGTGTATTATACATGCTAACCTCAGAAAAAGTCAGGTCAGAGGTCAGAGAAATAACATAAAAAATAAAAAAAAACATTTTAATGTCCAACCAGATGCATCTGAGCTTCCTGATCATGTGACCACATTCATGCACACAAGATGGACTCCATAGACTGACATTTTTAACTTGCCCTGAAGAAGGCCGCACTGGCCGAAACATGTTGGCACTTTTAATTGATAGCCAAGTTAAATAAAGTCTTTTTATATCACTCTGTCCTCTTGAGTGCCTCAGAATGAACTTTTTTTGAAGTCCAACCAGATGTTTTCTAAAAAAAAATACTCTCATCATCTCATACACAGAAACACATTTGAGGGTGTCCTATTTATTGTCTATTCATTTTTTTTTCCAAATAAATCTGGTTTCAAAGGACCTTAAAGAGAAGCCTATTAAGAACAGCCATGCTCCTAAACACCCTAAGGCCTCACTCAAGTGCAGGTAGCTGTGAATTACTGTAAGCGCAATAGAAGATTGGCAGGATGGTTGTGCCAAGAATTTTTTTGTAATCAGATATGTGCTGACTATGCCAAAAATAAGTCTGGGCTGAGGGCTTATTTACATATAATAGAGATATTTTTTGATAAACATTTTTTTTAATGTACAGAATGTATGTATCCAGCAGAATCCAAATAATCCAGCATTCTGAAAAGTTTGTTCTGTTTGAGGTGGCTAAAACTCCATTTACACGAAAACGAAACGCCAAAACAGATAAAACAATATCAGTGTATGAAAAATATCTAGATACGTGTAAAAGGAAACTCCAAACTCTTATTGGTCCCTGAGAAAATCACAAAATCATCATAAACAAATGCCAGAGAGACATTGAAGGCCAAGTAATGTTGAAGAATGCTCTGAATGTTCTCAGGAAAGGTGAAAAATAATTGTTGATTCTTTGAATGTGTCAACTCAAATGCCACCCCCACACCCACACCCACGCACACATCCACACACACAGGATAACAAACATACGATAAGCATACTTGCAAGCCAACAAAGCTCGCTATCAAAAGATTATTACTTGCTATCAGAAGATTATTACTTAGATATTGTGCGACGAGGGTTAAAAACACTATGAGTTTTACTCATGTCAACATCATTAGAGTCAAAGGCAGGCAAGGGCCCACTCACTGCGCGTCAGCATCTCATCCCAGTCAATCTGTTCAGGCTTAGACCCTGATAGAGGCTAATCCTGTTTTCCAGGTCTTTTTCAGTGCTGAAAAAATAACATGTCTTTGTGTCTGAAAAACAGACACCATTAATCTCACACCACGGCTTAGGGTTAGTGACGACACCCGCAGATTTACTCTTGACATATCAAAAACAAAAACATACCCCAGAAAAAAAGAAACAAAAACAAAACTGTGATTTGGGTGAGTGATAATGATTGGTCTATGTCCCCATTTCCAAGTAAGAGTTATTTTGACTAGTAAAAAATCTTCTTGCTAATCTTGTCATGATAGTAATCACAACACGCGAGCAAGAGGTCTTTGTGGCAAAGTCTACAAAAAAAAATAAAAAATAAAAACGTTCAAATGCATTCTTCAAAATGCCAGGCGAGTCATGACACCTCCGCTAAGATTGGCATTAGTTTGTGTCTGTGTGTGCAGTACGTTCAGGGAAGTATAGTGGACCCCTACTGTGTCTAATTCTGAACATCACTCTGAGAAATCACTTAAGAAAGCATTTGTTGCTTCAGACATTTCAATTCACCATAAGAAACGCCCTTGGGACCGACGCTGGCGCCAGCCACATTCAAGTGTCTGTGAGCGCAACATGTTGTGTGTCTGAAACGCCAAGGTGGTTGAGTTCACCGGGGCTGAGCCGGTGTCCCCGCGCCACGTTGCCACATTGCCACCCTATTGCTTCATCAGGTCAGGGGATCTGAGGATACCTTCCCTCAGACAGACCGTCTGCATTATTTAGCCTTCGTCCCTCCCGGGTCCCACGTCGCTTAACACAACTTGCACAGGAGGGGGCATGGGGGGCACAGGGAGGGGGCAAGAAAAGAAAAAAAAAAAAAACGAGGGGGCACCATCATCGCTCCACTCCGATCTTTGCATTGCCCCCCCCCGCAGCTAGGGGGGAATCATCAATGATTCAGTAAAGTGGGTGTCTGTCCATTAAATGGGGGTCTGGCGGTAAAAACAGCTCGCCAGACACAGCGGACACGACTGGGGAGCCACCAGACAAAGGAGGTGGCGGGAACATTTCCACCGCCGGTCCACTCCGACCCCTTTAGGGGTTCCCAGCCACCGATGGAGGGTGACAATCCCCCCCTATTGGAGGGCAGAGAGAGCTATGTCACCCCCCGCTGACAACAAAAGCCATGCTGCTTGTTGTTGTTTTGGTGCTTGAGTCTGTGTGCGTGTCTGTGTGTGTCTGCGCGCGCACTTGTGTATGTGTCGGTCGAAGGATGAGCTCACGAGACAACAAGAGAGGGGAGACAGAGAGAGGGGAGAAAGAGAGGAGGGGAGGGGAGGGGAAGGGAAGGGAGAGGGGGAGGGGGCTGTAGGGAGGAAGGAAGAGGAAGGGAAAGAGAAAGAGAGAAAAACACGCTGAAGGGATTAGATGGGGGAGACAGGCTCCACCCAGCCCCTCCTCCGCTGAGCCAGGGCCGTGGATGGTTCGCGCTAACGTGGGTTGACAGGCAGGCCGGCGAGCGAGCTGGATGGCTGGCTAGCGGTGGGGGGAGATGCTGACGCGTTGGCAACAGGCTCGCAGCGTGCGCACGTGCACTTTGTTTCCATCGCAACTGCCCTTGGATACAGCGTGCTGGTTGGTCTTCACCGCTCGCTTTCAATATTTTAGCTGTTGTTGTTATGCTACACTCTGCCAGTCAAGGCGAGGGGCAAGCCTCTGAGCTAGAGGGGCCTGCGAGGATGGCTTTTCCCGCCTTCTCGTGAAGTGTTGCTAGGCACATTACCGGGTAAACAAACGAGGTCCGGTCTCCCACCCTCCCAACAGCGGTCGGTTGGTTTCTTGGGCCAAGTGTTTGAAGGGTCTGTCTGGTATTTTTAAACAACATTAACTGTAAGCTGATTGGGTCTGTTTGTGATCTAGAAAGTGAAGCTTAACAACATGTAAATATCACAAAAAAAAAACTACAAAAAACATCCGCACATTTGGATTACTTTTGCTCAGGTGCCTACCAAACAATCTGATCATGTCATTTTAGTATTTAGGTCACCACATAAACACATGTATCAACTGACATATACATTGACAACCAATTATAAAATGTCAAATATAATTACATGCCAAAGAAGCCAACTTCTGGATTTGGCACAGTATAGCTGCACGTGAAGGTTGGGCACAGGTACAGACAAGATGTTGCATAGTTGTCATGTCTTATTCCATGAGGGTCACGACAGGCCATGAAAGACCTTTGTTTATATTGGCTCAAGAAATTTTGTTTGCATAGTGTTTTGTGTGTAATGTTTCTTAAGTAGGTAGCTATCGGAAACAGCTAGATGAGGACTGACACTTGGCAAACTGGCCTCATTGTCAGCTAAATTTCTTATGAAAAAAAGATCATGTATTCCAATGAAACAAACAATCCTACTTGTGAAATTAAGGTTAACAGTCATATAACAAAGATATAAAGAAAACTGACATACAGCAGGATAAACCTGTTTTGAGATGCTCACTTTGGTATGTTAAAAAGAGATGGCTTGAATGTGTTGTGCTCATGGTCTTAGGTGACACATCAGCAAAAAGTTGTCCACCTGGCAACTGAAACAGACAGACAGATTTATATAATTCATGAGAGACTACAGAAATGAAATACTTAGACATGCAATCTAAATTTAATTTTTCATGAGCACTTGTTGATAAATTTGGGCAGGCAAACTACAATCTGAAATGATTTTGTTCATTTTATAGCACCAGTCAAGAGAGTGAGATCTTTACCTGAATAAACAGTGGCCATTCTGTTTTATCAGGTGATGTCAATAATTATAATGAAAAGAGTCAACACTATAAACAATGAAATATTGAATGTTTAAATCAGCATTTGTTCATATCACTAATTTGAAAAAACTGGGGAAAATGGGAAATTATCGTCCGAAACATCCAAAAAGCAATTTTCTCAGTAGACTATTAATCAATATCAGCAACGTGATGAAATTGCCTAATTTAAAACATTTCCTCGCCAAAGATGTAGCTATCGTGATAGGAATAGGTCTTCATTAAAGAGGAATCAGAAGCTTACTATAAATCAGAAGCTTACTGTTAAGTATTTCATTTGTGGACATTTCATTTTAAATGACATCAGGATGTTATTGGGGAAAAAAACTCTTCCCTATTGTTCCTGAAGCACACCCTGAATACTGACCACTACTCAAACAGTAGACGCCCCCTACTGGCCAAACCCTTTCCTCAGCAATCATAATGCATCCATTACATTGGTAGACAGCCAGTAGATAATCATTCTAACCTACAGAAGGATTTGTAATAAAAAAAAGACCTTCATACTTTGGTTTACAATTATTCTACGGTTTACAACTATTCTTCAATGTATAAGGCTAAAGAGATATGTAGTAAATAGTGTAACATTTGGTATAATATCTGGCAGGATATCAGTCTGGTAGGCTATCAGTCATGAAAGCAAAAAGACTACTTAGGGTTTGCTTCAATGACAAAAAAGGCGTTTGTGAGAGGACAGTGGGAGGAACAAGGCTCAGTGTGAATTTGTATGTCTAGGCACGGCTCTCTCAGGTAGACCTCATCAATCACTGCCACCGTCCTCTTTTCCTGCTTCAGTGTGCCATCTACTGGCTATACCATAAACATGTCAAACCTGCTGATAAGCTGTTTTTCCCTTGCTTCATCATGTTTAAATTAAGTGGTGTTAAAAGAATAAAATGTAATAATGATTTATTAATTGGGTCTTTTCTTTTACTCCTTTTAATCCTTACTTTTACAATATGTCTACACATTATGAATTGACCACTAATTAATGGGTAAATAATGAACTAACTACTGCGCTTCATGTGCTGTGTCTTTACATTACCAGAGAGTGGTTAGCCCATCTCTGTGTGCCTCACTGAATTTGGTTAGGTCTGTGGGTCTGGGCTGGGAGTAAATTCATGAACATCCATCATGAACATTCTTTTATCCGTTTCTTTAAGAAAATATCTGTCCGCTTCAGTCCCATTAGTACCATTCAGCAATCAAAAAACAAACTCTGAATCAATTCCTTTGCTTTGTTTGATGCATAGATGAAAATTAAAGTCTCTCAATTGTCTGTTGACCTAATATCTGAACCACATGGAAAACTAAACTACTGAATGCACATGACCTCATGAATAACAAACTGATGAAAGAAATCAAGCTAATGTTAAGTGTGTTATCAGTGAGTCAGTATCAAGGTGAGTGTTAGTAATACCTCCTTTTCTGTGACCAGCTCAACAGCACCACCAAGAGATAGTTTTGGTGTCTAGTCCCACTCGTGTAATATGATGTAGCCTTCTGTGCCTTACATTAGTAGGCTACTTTATAAACTCTCGGCCTATATATGCATTTTTCTCCCATGAATTCTTAATTAAATGAGTTGATATTTATAAAATATTTTGGGTGATTATCAAGAACTGATAGTGATAGGGTAATTGCCATTAGTTGGCCTGTGGGCTAGGCCTACTTACTTTTCCAGTTGCCCATAGTTATACAAAGTAACAACAACTGGCGTTTTACTCTTTCTGTGTTCACGCAGAGGGCGATATGATAGGCTATTTACAGATAACTAAAGTTGGCTGACATTCAAAACCTACGTCTTAAACACATGTATCACCTCTTGAGAGTTACAGCAATATACTGTATCTAAGAAAGACGTACACAAATCAAGGCACAGCAGAAACCGCCGTCATGTGGGTTTTAAGTTGGACGGAATTTCGGCCAGTCTGTGCAGCTGTCCAAGAGCAAATGATAAAGTTGTCCTACAACTGCGCGTGTCTTTTCCTTGTAGTGCCCCTCTTTGCCACGCCCCCGTTAGAATCCCCTCCTTGCCTTTCTGTAGACTACAAATCAGTAAGATTGCACATTAGTGTGTTTTTTCCTTCCTCTAGCGAATATTAATCATTTGAGTTCCTTTCGCACAGGCGGACGTTCACTTGGGATCGCAGAGATATGAGGAGGCTACGCAGTTGAGGGCAGCATCAACTTGTTGCGTATGTGTAATTTCCCTCTCATGCGGGTAGCCTATGTGACACTAGACATAGCTTCCAGTTGTTGTAGCCAAACCTTTTCCTTTATGGCATATGACAATAGTACCGATAATTTAATATAATAATATGGGCGACAATAACTCGAAATCCGGCGTTTAATGATGTTGGTTATTGGTGATATTAGCTGAATGTTAGAACAGAATACGAGACAGGTGAACGTTGGACTTCAGTTTTCCAACCTAGAGTAAAGTGTCTTGTTTGGAGACTTTGATGTAAAAATTTCGAACATGAGCTCAGAGAACGGGAATGTCTGCAATGGTCCACGCCAGTTCCCACAGATGTCACTGGTGCCTTCTTAAAATAATGTACGGAATCTTGCTGCTGTGGTCCGGGGACATGGACGCACTGTCAGATTTCTCAAGTAAGTGACGCTCATAAGAGATAGACTTTTAAAAAAAAAGAAATAGGCTAACCATGTTTACCTAATTCACGCTGTTTTTTTTTCTTTAATTCTCCTCAAGAATACTTGACCAAAATCATCTCTAGCCACTCTGCATATGGCTGTGATGGAGAGGTATTGCGACTTCAGTGCCCAAGACACTCAACCGTATCGGTTCTCTCCGCGCACTATGGACTGGCAGACATCCGATTTTGCCCGAGTTTCTTTCACACTACTCTACTGAGCAAACATTTGAATAGCACCTGCTCAGCTTCAACTGCCTTACAGGTGCCCTTTTATTTATCAGAATGGAAGTACAGTTAAAGACGGTCACTGTTTTATATGGAGTTAGGTTGTTATTAAAACATAAATCAGGTCTATTAGTTATCTACCTGTGGCTTTATATTTGATTCCATACCTAGAAGCTACTTTCGGAATGCCAAGGCCATAGAGATTGCCATCTCCTGGTTAATCATCATGTGTTTGGGCGTGATCCTTGTCCAGGAAGTTCTAAATATCTTCATGTTACCTACAAGTGCAAACCAAGTGGGTACTCTAATACTTTTCAAATACTATCCGTCAGTCACTATATCCTTACTGCCTGATCTGCAGTATTAACATGGATACTTACCGTTTCAGCGGAGCACAAGAGAAAAGTGAGTTGTGAGGGTGAGACTGTCACACTGCACTGTAAGCATCCACGGGTGCTGATCATCTACTCAGCAGTCTATGGCAGACAGGTGGAAGACCATGATGTTTGTAGCTCACACTACAACCGCCCTCCTTATGGTGAGAAAGGAATTCAGACACTTTATTAGGCACAGACAAATTCTGTTGCCTTAATTTCAATAACCCACAATGTTACAAAGGTCAACATTCCTTAAATGCAACAAGTGTTTTTCATTGATTGAAGGAAGACTTTGTTTTTAAAGTCGATTCTGAATAACACTTCTTTTTCTGGGCACAGACTGTCTATCCTATGGGGCCGCTCACACAGTATCCAAGAAATGCCACGGCAAGCAGAGGTGCTCAATCCCCATCAATGACCAAACCTTCAGAGACCCATGTCCCCCGAGGACAACAAAATATCTCACAGTACTCTACTCATGCGGTAAGAATTCTAAGACAAATAGAGACCAAAAAGAATGGCTCATGTGCCCTATCAGCAGACTGGAATATAATGTCGACGTAAGACATTGTCCATTGTAATCTTACTTTTCAGAGCAACACAACTATTCTTTTTGTGACAGGAAATCACAACAAACCAAATGGAAATGTTATACATGAGTAAAAATAGAGAATGAGCTAACCAGCAAGAGACTTCTGTAACCTTCTAGAACTTCCTGTGATTAGCCATGCTGTTGACACTGTTTAATTTGGAGCCACCCACTTCATCAACTATGCATCCACATGCAGTACTACTTTAAATCTATGACAACACCCTATAAAACAACCCACCTCTTATCTGTTTAAAGTACCCCAGGTGTTAATGAAAGAGGTGGAACCAAACATTTTCAGTCCAACCTTGGTACCACAGCATACCAATGACAGGGGTAGGTACCTTACTAAGTTAGATGTTGTTGGTAACTATACAAATGGTGCAAACATTATTTAGTCATTTACCCCATTTTATTTGCCCTTCAGGGGTAATTCCCAACGTTAAGGGCTCCAAGCTGCCGGAACATCGTGGCATCATAGTAAGCAATTCACTGATGATCTATGGCTACCTAAAAGGTAATAAAACTGTTTTGATCTAGTCCTCAGAACACTGAATGAGATTAGTCAATAAATATTTTTTTAGCCACAAGGCATGAAGTCAGGAAATGCTGGCTATAAATACATACAGTACTCTGTTGACAGACATGTGATTGGGATTTTACAACTCACTTATTGAGTTTCTCCCCGCCAACAGAACATCAGGACAAGGCTGCTCTGCTCTTCATCACCAGCGTCTGTGTGGGCCTGCTCATTCTGCTTCTGGCCGTGTCCCTCAGGGTGTCCTGTCACAGCAAGCACGCCTCGGAAAGTGCACCCTGGAACAAGAGACTGCTGAGCAAGACAGAGGAGACAAGTGAGGAAGATGAAGACAGTGATGATGATGATGATGATGATGATAAGGAGGAGGATGGTTACGGTGATGATAGGTCAGTGACTGTGGTAGAGGGTTCTTTGGTGTCAGAAGGCAACAGGAAGCCAGTGGATTGCTGGGAGGAAGTGACATACACCACCGAGGCGGCGGAGCTCATGGAGAGGATTGAGCGCCGGGAACTTGTTATCCAGGAGATCTGGATGAACTCGTACCTGAATGGTACCTCATGTGGACACCTTTGACCTGCTAAATGGGACACAAAACACC
>JASCQX010000423.1:5891886-5904528 GCA_030264415.1 Sardinella fimbriata
TTTGTGAATTGCACAAAACTGGAGCTTGTTTAAACACCTACGGTTTTATTCAAATTACATAAGTTCCTCCATAACATCCTCTCTTCCTTAACCCATGAACATATAGTAGCCTACTTAATGTAGTTTTTAATGTCTGTTTAGTAAAGTCTACAAAGTTTAACCATTTCTTTCTGCAAACACTTGCCTATATGATAGAAATTTTAAAAAAAATCCAACAATAAATTGTAATTTATTCAAGGGCATTGGCTAAATAACAGTGGGCTCATCTGCACAGGGTTCATTCATGAGATGTCCCTGGCTTTCTCAGCAGTCAATAGCTATGAGGACCCATGCCCTGGTTGTGGACAAAAATGAAACAAAGTCATTGCATTTAAGTCATATTTAGGGGGAAAACATAGGCCTACATTTAGTCTATTCCTGGTTATCGAGGTTGGTATTTCCGTTGTTGTTTTTGTATCTTAAAATTAAACAATACAGATGCATAGGCCTACATAGAGGGTTAGGCTATGTAGAATAACAACATAGCAAACTATGGAGGGAGAGATGCCCCAGTTTCACCTCAGAGGGAAAGCCTCATGTTTCGCTGTAATTGTATCTCGCTGGATGAGCGTGCAACACAGTAGAGCGGTGCAGATGGTTGAGTCCCGAAATGGCTTGGCCCGTGACGATGATGGGAGCGGACTAATAAAGCGCTCAAAACCCACTGTCTGCCTTCACATCGCTCACAGTCTCATTTTTATGCTGCTGGCATTGTATGAATAATTGAGGGTGCGGTTCTTGGTTCTGCCATCCCCATTTCCATTCTCGCTTCAAGCGGAGTGCCAGAGAATAGCAGTCACCTGGGTGTGGGGCAGGGGGGAGCAAGGGGCGAAACAGGCAGTCTGTTGCTGCGACTATCCTCATTCTGTCAAAGTTACACCTTCCCCTTCACCGACCACGGGAAGTTCTCATGCAACGAACTTACGCATAACTCCTCGTAACTCATCAGAAGCCCAGGCCTGCTTTCTCGTGGTGGATTGGTAAAAGTGTGTTGGTGAAATGGGCGATATGTTGCCCATTAAAATAGATTTCCCGAAACCTCGCCGAGCAGAGGAAACAGTTTAGACTGTAACCTTTCAATCGGCAATGAATAATTGAATCGCCATCACTCACCAAATGCTCCCTGTTTAGGTTTAACATCCTCTCGGTTTACCTTCGACATGGGCGTTATGATATCAACGGGGCCATTAATGTGATCAATAATTCACACACTGTTTGAAATGTCTAACATTGTTTATTTTGCGTGTAAAACTTTAAAACGACAAGCTATAAAAACGATAGGCTATATTCACAGAAAAAATATATTGCTTATTGTTAAGGCTTCCGATATATGCATCTAATTCTTCTAATTCTAATTTGTTTTCGTAAACTGACTCATTTGCATATCCAGATGATGCCACCCGTATACGTAGGCCTAGACGATGGTCTGATGCAAAGAGATTAGCAAGCATAAACAAGAAAGGGGACTTCACATTATGCTGAAATACAACATCAAAGCGCAAAAAGGAGCCAGAACCCGCGGCGTGCGCCAAAGAGAAACCCGATGAGACCGTCTGCGTAGCCATGGCCAGGAGGCAACCGTGGGAGCGCATCTCAGGCGATGCAACATGAGGCGCCTTGCTGCAATTGAGAGAGGTGAGGGAAAAGGGAGGAAGAGACTTCAGGTAACGGGCAGCATCGGGGAATAGGCTACATCTATAACCACAAAGTTTTATTGTGTGGCCTATTTTGAACTTCTCTTTTTTTAGCCTATAAGCCAAACGAATTATGAGATATTAGGCTACGACAAAGGCAAGAACATTCTAAAAAAAAAAAAAAAAAAAAATGAAGAACCTCTATATCAAAATTCTTGACAACTTCTCGTAATAATAACTCTAAATAACCTCTCTTAATTTGGCTTATAAAATTTAAGGCAAGATTAGGCTTTTTTTCAATAAACATATAGGCCTGGCATTAATTAGGCTAGCCTAAATGATCCTACAGCAGGTACCCTACATGAACTCAAATAGACATTTAGGTTGAGATGCCAAGTAAAAAAAAAGTCAATTTGACAGTTCTGTTTCATCAAATGATTTTGACCTGAACGAATATTCAAGTACAAAATGGCAACTGAGACAGCCTATATAGCCTAACAAAAATAGGCTATGTTTTCTATTAAAATATAAAATAGTATTCCGGCGGCTATGCAACAGCAATGATAAAAGCTAACACAGATAGAGAAAATTACCAAAATGTTTTCTTAATCGACATGCCAACATTGTCTTGAAGGTCTAAAACAAATTTAGTCTCCTGTAAAGAACAAATAAACGTCGGTAAATCCTTACCTCAAGTTGTTGATTCCCTCTCATCCCAGGAGCCTGCGAGCCTTTACAGTCTCCAACAGTCCTGCAAGCCTTTCTCCACTTGGTTTTATACCAATATACAATTAATATTGCATCATCATTATTTAATAATCCCAAACCCCACGACATAAAGCCGTGACATATGCATTCATTATTTAATGAGGTCTGATAAAGAAACAACGATTTTTTATTGAAGAATGGGCTTAATAGCTTAGGCTTTTTGTCCTGCAGTTTCCTTATTTTTGCATTTAGGCTACTTGGAACCGAGTCGATGTTTTTACAACCTGTAGCAAACAATAAAACCGATGGCTAAATAAAACCTTTGAAAATGGCATCGGCACGATAATGAAAACGACCCAATTTCTCACATTTTGTAATTTCAGCACATTTTGTGGCCTAAAAGAGGCCAAGCTCAATTCAAATATTAGGCTAATAGCCATCATATTGCTTAAATGATTCGTTAATTTATCTTTGATAAGTAGATAGACATATGATTGTTGTGATCCACCATGCATTATCCTAAACCTTTGAATATCTTCATATTTTTCAGTAGGCTAAATTATTCAATTATTTTAGTCTGCGTTGAAATACTACAGAAGACACATTTTGTTAGAAAATAGACATTTTATTAGCTAACTTTCAAATTCACACACTTCAAGTGAAATCTAAAAGTGAACAGAACTCTTTTCAGTGGTTCGAAGTGGCTTACAACACCAAGAATAGGCCGAGCAGCGTCTCTGTGAATAATCCATTAATTCGATGGATTTACCACAGTATAATATATTGACCCATCCAATGTCATTATTTAGCTGTAGGACAAAAAGATGAATTAGGTAAAATTCAGGTAACAGCACGGAGTGAACTGGTAAGAATGTAGACAGTTAACTTAACGGATGCAGTGGGGAGATGTCAACAATAGGCTAATAAATATTAATTGGTTCCTGATTATATGGTAGGCTATAAGTAAACACTCATACACACTTCAAATATATGTGTGACAATGATAATGAAGTGAAAAAGAAGATAATTAGCCTGCCCCATATATTTAAGACGAATCTGTCATTGCAAGTCCAAAGTGTGATCAATTGACTTCCTCTCTTGGTTCAATGTTTAAACATTTATATCAACATCAAGCAGTCAGTGTGGAGCCAATTTAGGACAACAAGTGATAAAAGAAGAAAGGTTTAAACGTCCAAAAGTCCTCTTAAACTGAATTAATTCCCTGTCTAAGAATATCCATTTCATGATGTGAGTTAATGGGAGGCAGAATATTTCATTCTTTTCTGTTTTTGACGTTGGTTGCAAAACCAAACCCGAACCACGTTCTTTTTTAAGTCCAACTTCTCTGCTATGGCAGCTATTTTTTCTGAGGAGGGACGCGGCTGTATTGCAAAATATGCTTCCAAAGACCGCTTTTCTGGTGCAGCAATGGACGTGCGTTTCCTTTTTCTTTCGTTGCCACTAAAAAGGTCCGGCTTACTGTTTTTCTCTCGGTAAGCTGCTTCAGCCTCTTCGAGCCAGGCTTGGAGAACCGGCTTCAGTGCTATCATGTTATTGTGTGAGAGTGTTAAAGACTCAAACCTGCAGATCGTGCTCTGACTCAGAGAGCCCACGCCGGGAATCTTAAGGTTAGCAAGGGCGGCCCCAACATCTGCTTGGGTCACCCCGAGTTTTATCCGCCTCTGTTTGAATCGTTCGGCGAATGCTTCCAGCTCCCTGGGATCCGATTCCACATCGTTTACGCAGGTCATTCCATTGTGCACGGACAGTGAATGTGAATGGCCCATGGCCATGGCTTGGTGGAGATGGCCCATGGTCTGCAGGTGATGCTGGTGAGCCTGCGTGGTCATCACGGATGGATCCGGCGGAGCCCCCATACCGCTGACGGATAGACTCGACGAGATATGATCCAGCAAATCCCCCTCCAAAGTCTGGTTAAGGTGGTGGTGCGATGTCAGGTTGGAAGGATGGGATATGGGCACGGTCGAGGAGGTGGATGTACATGGGATACTACTCATGGTATGGTAGGTCACGTCCGGCTTGAAAGGGTGACTTTTGCCGTGAGAGACAATGTCAGCAGCCGCCAGAGCTTCCGCGCGGGCCAGCAGACTCTCATCAAAGCCACCGAATATATTGCCCTGGAGCTGCAAGCAAGAATGCGCATGTAGATGTCAGTTGGGAATACTGTCAACTCAGGATTAAAAAACATTTCCAAGCACAGAGAGAACCCTCCTCAAAGCACAGGTCATAAAAATTAATATGAAAGCAGCGCTTTGCTTGAATAGACATGTGGATGAGAGAGGGAGAGAGTGAGAGAGAGGGGGGGTCGAGGGGAAAGCGCGCAGGGGAGGGAAAAGAAAAAGATGGGGGATGGGGGGTGATAAGGACGGGACTGGATTAGACGAAAGAAGGATGAGACTTTTATATTGAAAGAATGCACATAGTTGTCGCTAATTTCGAATGTGTTCCCTCACGGCGAATCGGTTTGAAACGTACCTGCGGGGCAGGTAAGCAGACTCGGCGCATGCCTTCGGGGCTCGCGTGCAGGCTTGAGTATTTGGGTTCAGGTAGCGCCGGGTGCATGCCGAGGTGCTGTTTTCCGCTCATCGCCATCATCTTCGTTGCGCACCTTGCAGGTAAGTGGCCCTGACATAGAGGCAGGTGCGGCTGTGTGCCTCGCGGCTTTCACTGTGGGCTCTTTCCATTGGCAGTGTCTCCCATCCCCCCTTCCCCCCGCCCTCGACACCATCAGCGTCTTTACTCAACTTACAAGTTGGGATCGGCGGGAAGACTACTGGCTGAGCGCAAGTGTATTTGCACTCAACTCCAGTCTGCATAGCCTAATGCCAAGTGAGTCACTGTTAACGACCTAGGGTTAGTCAACACTTTTTTTCTTTTAAAGATTATTTTGGTAAACAGATTTTAGATTACGTTTTTAAATTTGATTCTTTTGGACGAATTCTAAAATGCTACAGCTTATTTTTGTCATAGGCTACACATTAATATGGTCCTGTCATATTTCGTGGCCGACTTTACTCTCTCTTTTCTCTACTTTGAAAATTGTCCTCAGAAGAAGTGCACTTAGAGGCGGAATAACCTATCATAACAAGGTTTTCATAAAATGTTCATAAAATGTTAATTTAGCCTAGGCTCAGGTACTTTTTCCTCGAACCAATTTACAGTCAGCTTCAATTCTCTGACTTCTATATTTAATGGGCTTATTTTAAGAACCATTTATTACACAGGGCATAATGTCTTACGCACTTGAAATCACATGTTATAAGGCCCACATTTCTTTGTAACAAGCATTAGCTTGCAGCACTTCATATTTTAAGGAGAAGTTTGGTGTGATCAATAGCCCCATTGTTTGAGGTCACTGAATGCTGTTAGTAGGAAAAAGAATTAGAAAATTGGATGCAACATAGACCAAATAACTGATAACTAATATGAACTGAATAGTGCATAGTGAAATGAAACTGAAAGTAAGTTACTATGCATGAATTAATGAATTGAATGAATTGGTATGAATTAATTCACACCAAACAGTGCAAGGATTGAGGAGGGTTTTATTCATGTGTGAACGTCAGTGTATCAAAGGAAAGTGGATGTTTTTAGCCAACACAATTTTTGGGAACAATTATTATCCACCACCATCATCACCATCATCATCATCATCATCGCCACCGCCACCACATGTTATTAATATCATTGTTATTATCATCATTACTGCAGTAGTAGCAAGAGTAGTAAACGAATGAATAAGTTCAATAATAATAATGAAGTTCAACCAGGCCTGCTCCTCATGGGTCTGATATTGCCTTTTAGAACCAACACTGATAGAACACTGATAGAACAAAAAGCCTCAAACACTAAGGAGTTGTAGTGTATACAGATAGGCCACCTAAAAGGAACCCAAAACCTTCTTGTCATGTCACAAAGACTGACACTGCTAGGACATACTGGTGTTTGATGCAGTGCAGTCAGCAAGGCCATGCTGCAAGCTTCTCCTGGTGGTTTTTTGCACAGTGCATAGCCTATCTTGGATGACTGGGGGAAATAACACCTATATATCATATGACTATATGCCATCCAAATTAATCTGAAGGAATGGCAAATCGTTACACAGCGTTGCTTTAAAGCAGATTTGTAGCTCACGTTCAAGTGGTTTTTACAACTCACTCTTTGAAATCCATCATATTATCTCTCTCTCCATGTATCTGTCTGGCTATGTACCTATCACCCACACACCTACAGAGAGAGAGATAGTTATTGTGTGAGACAAAGAGTGTGTACTGTATGTGTTTCAGAGAGAGAGAGAGAGAGAGAGAGAGAGATGGAAAGAGGAGCAGAGGTACAGGCAGGTGACACAGCAGCACCAGATGATCCTGGTCAGCTCTCACATTCCCCAGACACTGAATAATGCAGTAGGTATGTGGCAGCTAGGCATGCCTTTCAGGGCACCATTCTCCTATTCATGATACACATTAAACCACCCCTCTCTCTTCCCTCTCTCTCTCTCTCTCTCTGTCATAGAGGCAGCACCTGCCAATGGGGGTGTGTGTATGTTCTGAGCCTATGATCTCTCCTTTGACACTGCAAGGGGTGTAGGTGTAAAGATGCATTTCCCTTCCCTGAATGAAAGTTCAGAAATTTCTAGACAGAGCCTTATATTGGATATTTCACAGCGAGCTTGGCATCAAAGGAGGGGCTTGAAATCTTTTCGACGGCCATCTTTTCTATAATTACAATTGAAAATCGGCATCATACCCCATCACAGTGAATTCATTCAATGCGCTGACATAAACCTTAACACTCATAAAGGAAGAAATGGCCTTAGAGCAAATAAACTGTGAAAAATGTAACAGGTCCATCAAAATGTAAAAAAAAAAATCCTGTGCTGGGCAGGCATGGCTTTTTTTTGCTCTCAAGGGCATAATATGCCTCCTTAAATCTAGCCCAATGCTGCATATTTTAATATAACCAAAGTGATACTAAGATGACCGAAGTAAGGTGTGTGTGTGTGTGTGTGTGTGTGTATCTTTTCTGGACAAAACTATCCAGAAGCAAGCATGTACCTACTGCATCACTGCACACATGAACCATGTCATTAATACATGTCACTGTTTTGTGAGTAGGCTACACCTTGTCAGCTTTAAAAAGGTGTTCTTATTGAGGACATTGACAGCATAAACACACCATACCAATTCACTTTTACCAAGATACCAGTTTTTACCAGTTTACTCGACTTCACGTAAAAGATTCAACATGTCATGGTGATTAAAACAATTGTTTTTTTTCATAGACTGGACTAGGGTACAATAAAAGGTAATTCTTAAAGAAGCAATACCATAACACAACAGAATGCCATACAGGAGTTGCACACAGTGGTAAACTAAAATGTGAAGGTAAAGTGTAGTTTACAGTAGCATCTCTGTGTGTGTGTGTGTGTGTGTGTTTTGGATTGGGTGTGCACTGATCGGCAAGAGGAGATGTTTGCTCAGGGCACCAAACAGGCTAGCAGAGCAGAAATCAACCCATTACAAAAAGTTCACGCTGGTATATCCAAACTCATATCCTCACACAAGGTCAAGAACGTTTGTTGCATTCTGTCCTTGTATCTTTCTACTTGTTTTTTTTTTTTTTTTTTTTTTTTTAAAGAACTAGAGAACTAGAAAGAAGAAATCAATTTAAATCAGCTCCTTTTTTTCTGTCAATCTGTAGCCCATGTCATAGTCACTGTTGTTCTAGTGTTGTGAGCTGCACAGGATACACAAGGGACATCATGGAGGGACTTTCTCTCCCCCATATAGCCCCTACAAAAACATGGAGGCTTGTTGTTCTTTGTATACGGTGAGGTGGGGGCATAATTTGGTTGATATTACTGCATCTACTGGCTTGTCGTGGCAGAGCAGCAACATGGTGAGGATCTCACTTGGCATGTTTTATTGATATGGTCTTGGTGGGATGTGACAGGCAAGGAGCATTACGACACGACGGCTCCGCTTCCGATGATGACCCTGCCATTGTTGCTTGCTTTTTGCCCTCTCCATTTCCATCCCTGAACACACACACACACACACACACACATATGCACTTACACACATAGTGACACACACTCCTGAGTGCTCATCACCCCAGCGACAGGGGATGGGAGAATGACAAGGGGGTGCTGGTGTTGGGTTGACATTGGCTCCCAGGAGGGAGGGGGAATGGGGAGAGGGGGGTTAGGGTGGTGGGGTGTAGGCCTTCTGTGAGTATGTGTGTGTGTGTGTGTGTATGTGTGTGTATGTGTGTTTGGGGGTGGGGGGTTCTTACATTAAATCACATCCACTCTGAGCGGCTTTCACTTCACTTCCCAAAGTAAGGAGAGGACATGTATTATTCAAGGACATTTGAATACGTCAAAGTCGCTGAGGCTAAATGAAGTTCTCCGCACTTCAGCAGCGAGTTCACTTGGATGGGCTGTATTAGGTGCCCATGAAGGCCTTGTCTGGTCTGGTCTGGTTTAGCCAGTCAATGGGCCAATAGACGGTTATGGTACTTGAGTGAACCACTTAGGCCACCTCACTCTCACTGACGCAGCCTAGCGATTAGTTAGGCTGCTTCTATTTTTCCCTACTACAGTAAGGTCATCTTCAATTAGAGAGCTGGGACAGATCTGGTCCAAGTCAATGATCAGACTGCACTTGTGCAGGCCTTGGACACAGTCCATCAAACTGCTGTTAGATCAAAGATCATGCTCTGCTTTTACCCTCTCTGCTTAGATTGGGATTTATATACAGTGCCTACAAACTGTTGCGTAGTAACGTATGGAACTTGCGCTGTTACATTTCAACTAAAGCCTGTTTAGAATTCTGGTCCCAAACCAGAAAAAATCCGAAACGTTGCGCTAACGTTCCAGAGCTTCAATCAGTGTGCGTACCTTTATCATTTCTTTTCAATTATTATTCTTGTCGGTCCAGCACCTGCACTACTGCGATGTGCACACATTCTCTTATTTTTGTATAGCATAGCCTGACATGTTAGCCTATGCTATGCATAGCCTATAGTTTTTCCTCTCAGGAAAATAAAACACAGACAACAGTTAGTTCAGGTATCACTTCTGGAATGGTGTAAGAGTTTCTCATTTAGTTTTGAGGTTTTCTTTTTTTGTCAAGCTGTTGAAATCTTTTTTCTTTTCATTTAATTTTATTTTTTTAGGCCCAATTGTTGTTTTTTTCTTTTTTTTTCTTCTTCTATGTGTTTGTTCTGATCTTTGTGATAAAACCATTCCACCTTCTTTATTGGTAACCAAACATGCAAATTAAAAAAATCATTTTACAAACAAAACTTAAAATACATCCACATATTCTGCAATATATAAACAGTAATATTTCAAACTTTCTCACTAAATGTTTTATGCACCATACCACCAAATCATGGTAGCACGTTTTAAAAATAAAGAATATCAGGAGATCAATATTTAAGATTTTTTTTTCCCCCACTGAAATAGTCCTGCTATTAATACCATAGCAACATATATATATTTTTCTGAGTTCACAAATTCCTCAGAAAAAAAGACATTTCACCTTATCCTGAAGTCATCTAGAATGACATAAAAGGGTAGAAAATGCAGGCCATCCTAATTGTTGAGATAAATCACGCCCCTACCAAAGAGAGGCCAAGATCCAGGGAAAGGGCTGGTGGATGATATGACCTAATCATACATCATCATCATTTTGTTATATTGGTAAATACCGTATGTAAGTACTAATAACAAAAATATAGATATTTCATCAGGCTTGCACATTCACACTGGGCATTATAGACAGCCCTCTTTACCAAGGGTTATTCTGAAGAGAGGAATGGGCCAAAAAACAAAACAAAAACAAAAAAAACAAACACAATAATATGACAAACAAATGCCCCATTACAGCAGGTGTTAATAAGGGCAATTCTTGTGTAGAAATCCAGGGAAAAATAACCGTTACTGATGGGATGATGGAGATTTAAATAAACTAATATAAATAGGGAATTTAGAAAGGGTTAGAATACTTCCTCAAACTTAAAAATAAATCATAATAGAAAGAGAAACAATTTTGTTCTCATCTACAACATTGAAATGGCTACCATGTAATAAAAGGTATGAATAGTCATTCCAAACTGCAACATGTACAAAATTTACACAAAAGCTAGAGCAACAAAAAGAGGCATGAATCTTGTACAAATTCAGCTGTCAGCTGATCATGTAAGGCAAAATAACGTCAAACAGAAAAATGAAAATAAAAAAATAAACCAAAAACATACATTCAAAACAGCACTATACACAGGTCAATAGCTGACAATAGCTAACAATGTTTTCTATCCATCCAGTTCCAAAGGTGTCTTTGGTATGGGATGAAAGAATGCAAGTTAGGGATTCCTTTAAACACTTTACAGAGTAGCTGGCTGTGCCTCAGTTTCCATGGATACTGTATTTACAAATAGTGGCACAAACATCGGGGGGGGGGGGGGCGTACAGCAATGATGAGGAGGGAGGAGCCTATTCAAGCATGAAGAAATCAAAACTCAACAGACCTGATTCTCAATGCCATATTCTTAAGTTCTTCTGCCTTCAATGCTAATCAGGACACTGTAAGAGCGGCTGGTTCTAGAAATTTAGAATAGTTAAGAGCATTGTGCATGCTAAAGAAATGTAAAGGAGGAGAAAACAAAAGTTTCAAGAGTCAAGACTCCTCGTGATCTAGCACTGTACTGTAATTGATGTAAGGCCAGAGCAGTTTGTGATCCTGATGTTACAAACCGTTCTGCCGGTACTGAGCTTGAATTATGCTGACATCAGAACAGTGTGTTTAGGCCTGAGGTGCACAATCTTTATGCAAGATACCTCAGCATCAATAAAAGAGGTTTTCCTTCAGTCAATGAATACTGGTTTAGATGATAAGAGGGTTTGACCTGACCGCTTTGATTTCCCAGTTAGCCTCCAACCCCCTCTCCCAAACAAACAAACAAAAAAAAAGTAAAAAAAAAGAAGACATGAATTTATTTATTCCATCGTCTCCACGAGCGGCTTTCCCCATCTTCATCTTCATCATCGTCATCCTCCTCCTCCTCTTCGTCTTCAGCGAGCAGGGAGGAGCTAACATGTTCCTATGGAAACAGTAACCAGGAGACCAATTACACAACAGACCACAACTAAAACAGGAGTGCACCAACACACACACACACACACATACAGACACACACACACACACACAGACACACACACACACACACAGAGAGAGCCCTGAGGCTTGCATTCTATAATTTAACTCCTGGATTGCGGGCGTGTAGTTTTGCAGACGCACCGTTTTGGCCTCCTCCTTTGGATCCTCCTCTGACGGCTCCGAGGACACGGATGGGAGCTTGGGCGCGTACCAGGAGATCTCCAGAAAGCGGCCCTTGAACTTGGCCCCTTGATTGGCAGCCTGAGGACAAGAATGACAGTGAGAACACGACTGGACAAACAGGCAAACCTTTCAAACCAGCAAAAATAGTCTTGGAAAGAGGGGATTTAAACGCTCATTGGATTGATAGAAACATAGTAGACGAGTGAAAGAGTGGGAGGAGCTGATGGGGAAATACAGAACGAGGGGGAGGAGCTGATGGGAAGAGATGACAGTCTTACACTCTCTGCTTCGCTCCGCGTCTTGAAGGACATGACAACACTGGTGGCATCCTGATCACGGACATCCTCGACCTCGCCAAATTTCTGACACACACAAACAAACAAAACAAACAAACAAAACAAACGTCAACAACCCACAAATCTATACTGTCATTGAAAAATACCGTATTGCTAGCACATCATGTCAGTGTCGATGGAGAAGGGAACCAAAATGACAAAACAGACAGACAGACAAACTACATCTACACCATCCCATTTTCTGCACTAAATCCGTTTTCAGACTCGGTTGATATGAACGCTCACCATGAAGTGTGGCCTCAGCTCCTCCTTCTCCTCCGGCGTGATGCCTTGGATGACGAATGCCCGCGGCCGGTGGTCCACCACCATGTGGTTGCCACCTCCGCCTCGACCCCCTCCACGCCCTCGTCCGCCCCTGCCCCTGGCACCGCGCCCGCGAGGAGCCAACGTCTGGCGCACCTGAGCCGCAACTGCAGATGCAGCCGCAGCAGCTGGGATCAGCCCCATGCGTGTAGCCTGGAGACAGACAGACAGACAGACAGACAGACAGACAGACAGACAGACAGACAGACAGACACACACACACACACACACACA
>JASCQX010000423.1:6118053-6128101 GCA_030264415.1 Sardinella fimbriata
CACACACACACACACACACACACACACACACACACACACACACACACACACACACACACACACACACAAGAGAGGAGAGATGGAACACAATACTCGTGAAGCCAACTCATAGTGAAAAAAAAAATCCACCTACACTCGCACACACACACACACACACACATATTTCCGCCCCTTTTAGCAGCTGTCCACCAATTCTAGATTCACAAGGTGCCAAATAACACTCTCATTACCTTAAAGGACAAGATAGTATTCTTTTATTTTCCCCGTTTGCTCAATGTTGCCCTCAAAACTACACATACAGTATGTATATAACTATCTCTAGTGACTAGTGACGTTCTCATTAAGGGTAAAAGTATATGAGACAAACATGTCATTTTTTTGGTTGTTTGGTTCGTTTTGTTTTCCTTTGTCTTGTCTAGTTTGGATTCCCTTTGTCCTTTTGACACACACCAGCCAAGGTAAACGATGAACACTTGTTCAATAGACGTTCATCAGCACACATCTCTCTGGTTCTCGCTCACGGAGCAAAGCGTCATTATGCTAGCCTCTGTTGTCGTTCTTTGGTGCTTTTCTTCTCAGCCTGTAAACCAGCATACAGAAAAAAAAAGCTTGTTCCAGTTTGCTCAGTTAACCTGTACTGAAAGTATTCACTTCACACCAGCTAACAACACGAGATAAGCCAAATATTCATGACATGCTTTTTGGTCATTATGTTCCGTCGTGTTATTTTGAGGTAAATGTAGGAGTCATTCCCTCCATCCAACCCCCCCCCCCCAACCCAGCCCACTATCAAGCTCCAGATGCAGTTTATATACCCCTGTCGTCCCTTTACTCTCAATGGTCGTGTCACAGCCGATCAGGTCGAAAGAGTCAGATGCCTCTCTCCCTGTCTCTCTGGGTCTGGTGCTCAGCCCTGGCTCAGTGGTCTGTGTTGTGTTGCATTGTGTTCTGGGGGTGCTCCAAGGACTTGGTTCAGTGAGTCTCCTGAGAGGAGGCAGCTGATTAAATGGGCCATGTCATAACGATTGATTCATCATTTCTGAACATCCCCTGGCCAATTGTAAGCTTTCAGGAAGAATGTCGGCATGTCAGGTTCTTACAGAAGGATGCTTTAGTTCTGGGTCTTTCTATTTTCCTCTCCTCGTTTGGCTTTGTTTTCTTTTGTTCGTTTATTTCCGGTCAGGGAGACATGATCGCAAAGGGTACTTGAAGACTGCGGTCGTGCTGTGTGTTGAAAAACTGGCCTCAGTGTTGTACATGTATGCGACTCACAAGCCTGTTCATCTTTGTGCCGCCCCACACCTCCACTACCCCACACCACCCCCCCCCTCCTCACCTCCGGCTTCCCCACACCACCACTGAGTTGCCATAACAACACAGAACATATCCCACTTCAGAGAACACAGCATATTGTTTGAGACAGTAGTTTTGCAGGGACAGTTTGATGAATTCATTTCATTTTATATTTTCTTTCCTTCTCTCATTAGTTGTTCATCCACTTTAGGCCTTGAGAAAGGGAGTCCGAGAGCCATAGAATTCAGATGTATATTTAGGAAAACTTTAAGCTTGTCAACAATCTTGTTTTAAAGAAAGGAAAAAAATATTTGACATGTAATTTGAAAAACTAGATTGATCCTCTTTGATATAAATCATTTTACTATAATGAAAGTAATTTTAATACATCAGAAAGATGAGAAATATGTTTGGTTTATTGTTATTTTTTTGTTTGTGTTTTGACAAAGATAGCTGTATTGCAAATGTACCTTGAAAAGTGTTAACCTGTGGTCTGACGTGTAAAGTAAATGTAAATTCTTTTAATCAAATAGGAAAAAAAAATACTTTAAAAGCGATCACTGTGTTTAGAGATAGTGAGCAGGTGCAGGGAGAGCAGAATGTGGGGTTGGAGTTTATTTTGTATGGTGCAACAGTGTGACCAAAGCAGAAAGGAAAGAAGAAAAAACAAACAAAAAAAAAACAGAAGTATTTAAGCAGATTCATAAACAGTAGCATTTATTATCCAACTCTAGTACTTACCATTTTATAAAACATTTTTTTTTTTTTTTTTTTTTTTTTTTTTTGTAAAGGTTTAGGCTTTGGTCTCTTGTATATTGCTGTGAAGATTTAACTTGTGTCTTGGGGAGAAATACAGAAAGTGTGAACGTGATTAACAGAACCTCAGAATTTGCACTACCTTAATAGTGGTTGGAAAGTCTATTTTGTACAAAATACATGCAAATATTATCTAAAGTTTAAGGGCAGACCATATTTCACTGGTATACAACTTTCAGTAAAGTCTGTTTTGTTTGTATTTCAGTTATGTAAATGTAATCCAATGTAAAGAATATCCAATGTCTATTTGTTTAAGAATAGTTTTGTATTACTTCTGTATCACACCTATGTAGTCTATGTCAATCTTTTCACCTATCGGATTAAATGTTGAACTAAAGTCACCTTTGAGTTTCAGGTCTCCTTCTCTTCTCAATAGTGGAACTGTTGTAGTGGAACTGTTGTAAGCCAACGTGAACCCGCTACAGATGTCAAGTACCCAACAGCAGAGAATATTTCGTATCTCCAAAAAGGAAATGGGAAATTCCCAGGTCTTCTAAAATAGCTCACTCCAGAGCCTGGTATACAGTCCGTGTGCATTTGGGAAGACAGGGCCATTAACCACCTCTAACCTTATTATAAACCAACAGCACAAGGTTGGAATATAGTACACAATAACATCCTTATCGTTATTTAATACAATACAGTATAAATATACAGTATTAAGACATTATGAATGTTATTGACTATTACTTGGCATAATGTCACCCAATATTGGATAATTTAATAACACTGAGGCAGGTAAGCAATAAGACTCGAGAGACCACAAGTTAAACCTCTCTGTTTTTTTAATGGGAAACAAACTGCCTGTTGGGCTCACAATTCCTGTACAGATATCATCTGATCTAAAAGTATTAAGGCTCAAAAAGGACAGAAGATGAAGCAACTTGAATGCTAAAAAAAAATTAAGTTAGTATGCTACAATACAAAATATAAATTTTTATACTTAAAAAAATTATACCTTATCAAATGTTATTTACAAGGTTAACACTCCGAAAGAAAGGGGAAAAGCAGACAGTCCAGGATCTCATTTCAGAGAGGATTATAAATAGGTGATTCTCCAGTACTACCGAAGAAGTTGATTCACATTAAACATGTTTGTTTCACAAATTTCCCCTTTTGATATTCCTGTTTTTAAGAAAGCAAAAACACTTAATAAATCATTGAAAAGCTCATCTAATCATATATAAAAACACATGTCCAGAAACTGCTTCACCACCCTTCTTTTTCCAGGATTGAATGAACACACAGATTTACCTCAGTAGTTCTGAGTAAAAGAAAAAAAAAAAAAAAAAGGAAAGAGAGAGAGAGAGCTGAGGAGCAGTTCTATGTTGCTAAAAGAACAGCTGGCGTGCACCGTCTCGTCAGGGGGAAAATCCCTGACACAGCAGTGGAAAAACAGACCCTCTCTGAAAACGCCATTTGTGCCATCGTTTGGCAAGAGGCTTTGCCTAGAAATCAATCAGTACTCCAAAAGTTTTATACCAAAGGAGGGAACAGATACAACTTTTGGTCCCAATACTATTCTTCCATTTTCCCTTTTTAAGTGGTCATTTAAAAAAAAAAAATGACGTCAATGACGCTCAAAGCAACGGCAGTGCATTTTGGGAAAAGAAAAAAAAAGGTGGAATGATGAAGCCATAATGTGATACTATCAAACTACCCAAAATTCCCTTACAAATACATAATCACGCACACTTACACACTTACACACACACACACACACATACAGTCTCTCTCTCCACTTTAACCCTTCCCCTGCTCACACACACACACACACACACACACACATAAATGTCCTTGATTAACCTGCAATGCAAGAGATGTGGGCGGAGAGGATGGACCAGGGGGTGGGGATGGAGGGGTTGCAGGGCAGAAGGGAAGATTCCAGAAAGTTCCCTCTCCAGTCTGCGAGGGCGACGAGCCTGAGGGCGTGCAGTGCAATGCCATCCTCTCAGTTTCCATGGCTACAGGAACTCCACGTAGTTCTCCGGGATCAGCCCCGTCCGGCCGTCCAGCGTTCCCTCCAGCCAGCCCGGCTCTCGTGAGGGATGGACTGAGGGGGGAGGAGTGAGGGGACAGACAGAGAACAGGTACACATCACATCTTGCCTTTTGGCCGCATGTTTCCAAAGTTACTCACGGAAACCTTCACAGGGAAATCTGTGAGTAGAGACGCGTCATGTGTGGATCCATCCGAGGGGCCGAGTTCTCTGCCCTTTGCCCTCTTAATGCCATATTGGACCAGCCCAGCCATGGGAGAGCACAGATATATTTCACACTGTTTCTCTGGCAGCACATTGTGAAATGGTTCAGCTTAAAATCTTGAAAAACCGTTTCCTAATCTCTTCCAATCTACCACTCCCCTCAGGGGCCTTTAAGAGAGAGACTACGATTAAGATTACAAAAAGGAAGCTGTGGGAGATCATTCACTGTTGGCACATCCATACAGTATGCTCTAAGTGCCCCGACCGTGCCTATCCTACACATAGAGTACACAAGGCCTGTATAGACATAGCCTTACAGTACTTTACTCCTCAAACAAAGTAGGACAATATAGAGTACACTACAGTAGGTAGTGATGTGTATATAGTATACACAGTCCAACCAGATATTCTATGGAACATGAAACCAACCTGTCATTATTCCCCACTGTTCACTACTCAGAGCCTAAATTTGTTGTTAGGACATCAAAAAATATATATACTGTAGACTGTATGCAGGCAAGAGGCATATTTGGTTCCTTAACCCCTTAAAATGACCTCAGACTGATGGCTCAGCATTAGACAAGGCATCCTTGTGAGGAACTTCCGTTAGTTTGAAAGTGTAAAAAAATCCAGAGCGCTGACATCAAATCAGATGATTATCAGATTCATTTCCAGGCCACTTTATCTACATTTGCACGCCTGCAATCATGAGAATCTTAGCTCCTACCTTGCAGGCGAGAAGGAGCATGACTGACAATCAGATGATGACGTTCATTTTACAGTAACTTTCACTTTCTCAGCCAAAGTGAATCTTGTGAAGACAATGAGGATGATAGTGCTAGGCTAGGCTAACTTTGCAGCACTGTTAAGAGAGATACTGTAAGCTTGTGTTTTGCCTCTCCATTTTTTTTTACTATTTTATGTTATTCATTTATTGACTCAAATTCAGACTGCTGTGGCTGGAGAAAGTGGCATGATTGTGAATGAGATTATGCCGATGCTCTATGAGGAGCTTTCCGCAAGCAAGCCAGAGAGCGGCGAGCACAAGGACGAACGACTCTCTGAACGCAGAGATAGGCCAAGGACTGTGGAGAATAAGGATGGAACGGTCCCTGAGCACAAGGACACTGCACCATATAACCGGCAGTGCACCCTGTACTGCTGTATGAGCATACAGTATATTTAAACACACTCGATGATGTCGTCATTTTGACGCAACTGTGCCAGATAGCAGCTTCACTGAGGGTCTTTGTCATATGGCTCATATCAGATAGTTAGTGTTTTTTTTTTGTTGTTGTTGAAAAATATTTTTGAGAGCTTTTTTTGCCTTTATTCTGATAGGACAGTGGAGACTGACAGGAAATGAGTGGGGAGAGAGAGGGGGGAGGATCGGGAAATAACCTGGGGTCGGACTCGAACACGAGTCCCCGGATTCATGGTGCTGCGCACTGGCGCGCTGAGCCACGGTGCCCACATAGAGTTAGTGCTTTAATTAAGTATCTTTATCTATCTAACAGACTAGTAGAGTTTTGTTACTTCCATCTATTCATTATGGTATTACATGGCTGCCATGCTTTAAGGATTTTGCTAGAAAGTTTTACTGTAGCCTAATATATTATAAACTTTAGCCTCATTAAAGTACAGTATAATTAGTTCATCCTTATTGGTTAATCAAAGCTTTGAGTGGATGTTTTGGAGTAAAAGAAAAGGCATTAAAACAAAGCAGAGCTGTTCAAAATGCATGCATGCAGTACAGTACAGTAGCTGGATAATACATGTTCCGGGGCTTCCCTCGGAGACACTCACCATTTTCAAAGATGGTCCCCGCGATGAAGGAGAGCTCGGAGTCGTGCTCTGCCTTGCATGCGTAGAGGGCTCGTGCCTTACGCTGAGCACTGCTGCTGAGGAGAAATAAGGCATTCAGTAATAAACATGTCATTTTATTGTTTATCTTATTGTTTTCGAGAACCAAATTACAGATTTTACATGGAGGAGACTAGCTTTGTCAGCCAAGCCATGTTCCTGAATCTGTTCCTTTAAAGGTCATTTTGTGCCGTTGGCACTTCATGCACATATCGTCATGGAACTGACTAGGGAACAGTAATACAGCTGCAGAAACATCTAGAAATATCTTTCTTAAAGAAGATAAGGCAGATTGTGTTCACACACCACAATATACGAGTAAGATCTGAGTGAAACTAGCAACCTCCACAGTTCTGGGGCTGTTACTCTGCCCAGGAAAATTTCCAGTCTTGCCTGTCTGTTTTTTTCCCTCCAAAGTGCTGTGTTTACAACATGGGCCCTTGGGCAACCAGGCCTTTATAGACCACCTGAGCCCAATTTAAGCACTGATGTCACCAAAACTTTCCAACTGTGAGACTTTTCAGGAATAGAGCTTGAAACCACAGCAAAAAAAAAAAAACTGAAGACAGTTGGCGTGGAGACTTGGTTCTTGAATGCTTGAGTTTCAATGTGTGACGTGTTGTTTTGCATGTGATGCTACGCTAGCTGTTTAGCCCTCTCCTAAGATGGGCTAAAATGGGCAGCAGGTGTGTGATATGCAAAAAAGGAGGCACAGTGGAGGACTGGTTCAGTGCCACTCTACGGTAGGGCCTTGGCTGTTTCCATCTTGGCATACTTCCAGTGCTGCATAGGACATGGCATCTACCGTACCATTGATCGATTTCTATTTTACACTGAGGGAAAGTGCCCTTCTATTACTAAATGGAGTACATGTTTTGCAAACCACAATCCTAAAACAATTGAATTAATAAAACAAGCTTCCATTGACCAAGCTAGGCTCCATATTATGTTGCATGCTGTAAGTCCATGCCAGCACTATGCCATTCTGGAAACATCCGTGGCCTGCAGAGGCATGATGGGTAGTCAGCAGGGGCTATGTGGGTGGCAGCGTGTAGCTGGCAATGGGACGGACCTGAGTGGGGAGGAGTCAGCAGATGAGGAGGCGGGCTGAGGACTGGAGGGGGCGGAGAACATCGGCCAGGAGGGAGAGCGAGGAGAAGTTGGGCTAAGGGACACTGGACTAGTACACACACACACACACATACACACACACCATCTTAATTACAGGTCAAAATCACAAACACAAAAAGTCAACTCTAAGGAATGTAAGCACACAAATTGAAGAATGACAAGTCCAAAAAAACATTCTGAAAGGCTAAAACTGTGCATGTCTTAAGTAGCCCTTTTTCCATTGTCTTAAAATCAAGCTGTTTATTATGTAAGGAGTGACAGCCAATGAGGTGTGCTGTAATGGAATCATGGAATTAACAAAAGAACTCCATGAGTGCAGAGTGCAGTCGTCCTTCGCCGAGTTCATTAATTCCGTGTGACAGCACACCTTATTGCCCACTATCCCCCTTATCCCCCAGTTGCTTGGTTTCAGAGAAACCTCTTCAGTTGCTGTACTATTTTCGATGAACGGTAACAGCTGATTCCATTGTACTGTACTTGCATCAACCGCCATTTGCTTACGGTTGTCATAGTTACCATTCAAAAGAGCATTGATAAAACTGATTACCACATACAGTTTCAACCAATCAGAACACAGTATTCCATTTCCCAAGTACATAAAGGAGACTCAAGGCTACAGCAAAGGTTTTCACACACAACTGGCTTTGCTACAATATTATGGATCTAATTCTGTCCACACAGTGAAGTCAATACAAACATCTTACCTTGTAGGAACACTCGCACGGCTCTTGGAGTTGAACCTACAAACAAGGGAGGGAGTAAAGTAAGCTAAGGGTAATTATATTGTAATTACACCGTGCATTAAACAGTAATTTTTCGTCAATATTTATATACTTAAGCAATTAAAACTAATTCATGTCAATAATAGCCAAGTCAGATAAGTCAACAAGGTAAATTTGCTGGCTGATTAAAAAAAAGAAAAAGAAAAAGAAAATCATCACGCAAAGCTCAGCAAAATGTCTTATCTCTTTACTTCAACAGACTGCATTTCACATTCCAAGGTAAGGTAACTTGCCAATGAAGATAACCAAGCACCTAGCACCTAGCACCGGCCGCTCTGGTGCCTGTGCCAGGGCCCAGACATTCACCACGGTTGCCAGGACCACAGGAGGCCAGGCAGGCAGGTAGGCAGGCGGGCGGGCGGGCGGGGAGCCCAAGCTACAACTCCCTCGCACAAAATCAATAATAGATGGAGCGATAAGGTGATTGTATCAGCACAGCGACTCAGCAAGTTCCCCAAGTACAGCAAGTTCTCAGGAGGAGGGAAAAGGGCTCTTACAGTAAGTCTCTCCACCCGTTCACACCACCACAGAACCACACGGGAAACAACAGCGTTTCTGACTGCCTACTGGTGTCAGATTGTGTCCCTGTTACAGTGTATCTACCAAATTAGCCACAGTGGAACAACCTGTGTAACAATGGAATATCATGTACTAGTGTTGTACTAACATAACGTATTTTAGTGTACGTACATACCGTTGAACCACTGTACCTAATTGGGTAGATACACTGTACCGGCAAAACCGGTACCGTTACCGTACCGTAACGTAAAGTGTCACCTTAGAGTCCATGCCCATATCCCATATATACAAGTCCTATTGGAAATACATGAGATTCTTCCATTGAGTTAATGCCTGAGTAATAAGACCATCACAATCTCTGATCCCTGATAGCCCTGGAATCAGTTCATTCTTGTGAGACTTGGTGTTTTCTTCAATCGTCTTTTAAAAAAGCTGATTAAATATAGGATAGTTGCAACTCGCAAGAATGACTAGGTAAATTGACAGTAAGATGTGATTTCCATTAGCCTACTAGCCTCATTGAGTCATATGGGAAACCTCTGCATTGCTGTTCCCAAAAGGTTTCCAGTTTAACATTTCATATGTTAAAGGTGAGGTAAGGTGATTCTCAAAAACTGTCAGATTTTGAAAATGGTTCTACCCACATTCCTGCCCCATTCCTCCAATGGTTGAGTATGACCATTTGATTGACATACAATGTCCAATGGGGAATGCTGGTTTGACAAATGATTGGATGTACTTTTTCCCAGCCCTGTTCGTTCCACAGATGGTTGACATATTTAATTTTCATAGCAGTGCTTCCAAATTAGTAAGTGGGTTATGAAGAGGATTTCAAGTAACTTTGCAAAATTGACCAAAAAATACAATCACGTACCCCACCTGTACAGTAAGTAGTAGTAGTTTGGGAACGAAAGTAGGCTGGTTTGAGAACGAAAACGTTCAAGCATTGTTTTTGTTGTACATCTCTATAACATGAACAGTTTCTGACTAGGTTTTACCTCTAAAACCAAACAATAATAGAACAGGCCTATGCGACTGTGTTCCATGGTGAACCTTAGAAGCTGTCCACGAGCGGCTTGTCTCCTAACACAAGACCCAGTATACTTGTGAAGGCTACTGGAAGGACAGGTTGCCATGGCGATGTTCTGACCTCCCATAACCAGGTAGCAGAAAATGAGTTCCGAGGTTGTAGGAGTCGTCAAAACTCCTTGAGGATTGGATTGACTGGACTGATTTGAGCTGACCTGTCTCTAAAGGTTCACTGTTCACTCGACACTGAAACCTTCTAGAGTGATTCCACTCGGTTGTTTTTAAACACGCTTTCTGTGATGTTAAAAGGGAACCTGTGTGTGTGTGTCTCTGTTTGTGTGTGTGTACATGTGTGTGTGTGTGTGTGTGTGTGTGTGTGTGTGTGTGTGTGTGTGTGTGTGTGTGTGTGTGT
>JASCQX010000423.1:6300261-6314489 GCA_030264415.1 Sardinella fimbriata
TGTGTGTGTGTGTGTGTGTGTGTGTGTGTGTGTGTGTGTGTGTGTGTGTGTGTGTGTGTGTGTGTGTGTATGAGTGGTGCCAGGGTGTGCATGTGATGTGATGCAATGTGTGTGTGTGTGTGTGGGGGGGGGGGGTAGTATGTTAGTACATATAAAAGGAGAGGATCTTCTGTATGGTGATATACACAACAGAGACAGGGAATACATATTGGCATATGCAGGGTATGTGTGTGCGCGCACGTGTGTGTGTGTGGTATATGCAGAGGGAGCGTATAGCTGTTGTGTACCCAAGGAAAAAGTGTGTTTAAATGGTCATATCAGGGAACGGTTACCATGTACTGTATGTGTACATGTATGTGCATATTTGCACACACTCCCTGGATCTCTCTCTCTCTCTCTCATGCTCTCTGAGAGTGTGTATCTGATGGCAGTCTATTTCCTGGGGTTAACTTGCATCCTCTTTTCTGCCTTCGGATCTATTGCCTGGCTTCTCTCTCTCTCTCTCTCTCTATCTCTCTATCTCCCTCTCTCTCTCCCTCTCTTTGGTAGCTCTCTCCATTCACTTACATAACATTATGCCTCCTCATGCTTATTAGTGTGCAGACCACTGAACACTGTGGTGCATGGTGAAATGTTTTATCAAGGTGCCAGATTTTCTTCTTGTTATGAAGCCTCTCTTTGGAACTATAATATAATGCTCAATATTATGTTTTTCTTTTTCCCAGGCATTTTGTTATGATGCATTGTGTAATGTAACCTATTGCATGAAATGTTATATGACATGTTTTCAAAAAGAGCTTGCATTTACAGTTAGTTTACATTATGTAAGGTCTGTGGTAAGGTCTTGTTATATCACAATGAAACCACATCACAGGCCAGAATCCTGTCTATAGACTATTAGTCTCCATATGTAAGAACAGGGGCCAGTCCAATTAGGGGCCATTGCTTCTGTGATGAGGTTTGGCCCGATGGCAACCAGATGAATAGATGAACAATTAAACCCCCCCCCCCCCCCCACACACACACACACACAGACACTCTCATTCAACTCTCATTTCAGTCTGTAGACCTAGCCTTGAAATCGAGACATACCCTAACAGCAGCAAGGTTTTGCTCAGCTGATACATCGAGAATAGAGCCATAGGGTCTCTGTAGCTCTTCTCACAGGTTTGGTTGGACAAATCACACTGCTCTGTCCTTGGAGTCCACAGGCGTACCCTAACATTAGCTTATCAGCTTATCAGCGTGCAATTTGAAAGACAATCGCTGATTCTACCTCTTGGATTGAGCCCGGTCTATCAATCATTGTGGACAGACAGACCCATGGACTAAAAGGTATCTAGCGATTAACACCAGTAACAGCAAAGTGTAGTCTGGTAGGCTACATAGTGTTGTCATGTTGTGTGCTGCAACTGTTATCTTCATTTTCAGTCTAAAAGATTAAAGTTCTGGGAAAACCCTAAGTAGTAGTTTTACTTTCAGTATCTTAAAGTTTAGACACTTGTGTATTTAACTGCTGGCATGTCTTTGATACTGACACAACATTGATATTACAAGACTTTCTAATGATGACATAGCTCAACAATTGCCTGGCGTCAGTTATGATATTTTGAAGAGACTAACATTTTATTAAGTTAGTTACACTTTGGCTAATTCAGCTGTAGACTGTATAACATGTGAAAGCACATGTAGGCTATGTGCTTAGAAACTATATGTGACATAGATTATCTGTGCAACAGTGTGACTATTTCTACAGAGAATAGGCTATTGCCAAACTTAGTTAAAGTGTCAGCTTAAATAGATAGGCCAAGTTTAAAAGGGAAGAACCATCAAAAAACGCTAATGTTTGCTATGTTTCAACGGTTAATTTAATCAACCTGTTCTGTTCTTACAAACAGTGGTCATGCACTTAATAATAGGATATATATTATAGCTTACGGTTTTACAGCAGTCAGCGCAATAGCCTACAGTTTATGCTTTAAAATGTGTTTTCAATGACTCCATCGTCGACGTAGTAAGTGTTTAAAACTGTAGCTTGGCTTCTGATTGATGATTTGACCACGACGATTACATCTCGAAGCCTAGCACGCATCCTTGCCTACACCGCTCCTCCCTCTCAGCTGCGAACTCAACCTCGTTGACCGTGGTGAGGAAGGCGCAGAGCGCCTTATTATGTAGGCAGTCCTATTCTTGGCATAGCTCTGGCCAGTAGAGGCACTATTTGCCAAGTTCAAGTTCAAGTCGAGGAGCAGGTAGAGTCTGAATTACATACGGGGCACATTGTGAAGGGCTGACTCCTGCTTTTTGAGATATAGGCCTAAGATGTTAAAATCATTCTAATGGTAGGCTACAACATCACAGATTTATTGTGAATTACGAAGCATTTGGCAGGTTATTTTATAATATACACAACGGTAAATAGCTATTATTTTTACCTAGATATACAAGAATCACACTTAACCGATTACTTTTATCAATAGATAGCCTAATAGGTAATAGCCTATACTGTAAACCGCATAATGCATTTTGCCCCTTTACAGCCTATCGTTTGCCATTTTCAGTGGTCCATGAGAGGCTATCGTTTTAAATTAATAACAATATATTCAATAATATTGATCCAATCGATCAAGATCAATAGATTTATCCACAAACGAAAAAAATACAGATTTAGAACATGGGAGAAATGGAAACGCTATATTTACGGAATATTTCAACACACCAATAATTTGTGTGCCAGACCAGCATGTGTGCTTTCCACAGTTGATGTGAATATCCGATTCCATAGCTACTTATATCTGGCGATATTGAAGATAAATGCTGGAATATACAGTGCCCTCCTTACTTGGTGGCGTGTGATCTGGGTAAAATTCCATCCCACGTTTTAGCAGTTTAAGAAATTGCCACCTTCCGTTCAATAATTCTATTCCGTTAAGTCCATTCAATATCACAGGTTCCTGTTCAATAACTCCATTCCGCGCCCCTGTTCAATAAACGATGGCCCTATTGAATTGCTCCGCTCCGTGTTTTACGCGCGCTCCCCCTCCTTTCCACTGAACTCCAGCCCCTCGCGCTCTCTCTATCAGCCTCTCATTCCGTCTCAATATGTCTCAAGATGGCGGCCAATGCGGGATCGATGTTTCAATATTGGAAGCGCTTTGATTTACAACAGCTCCAGGTCAGCTCTTTTCCTTTTAGTTACTGGGAGTTCTTTTGGGGTTGTGTGAAGAAAGTCGTCGTCTAGTTGCGGCTTCGCTCTGGAGCCCTAGTTTGCCGGTGTTATGTGGCCGCTTTTGGAGCTCCGTTCTCCCATTGATTAAAGCGGCTCTCTCGTTGATCAGAAATTGATCCTCTTTGTTCAATTCCCATCGATCAGCCATCATGGCTACAAAGACGCAGCCACCCTGGTAATTGGACAATAATGAATTACGAATTCATTTAGGAGAGTCGCGAGATGTCACTTTCTCGGGAAACTACTTTGGTTGAACTATCTTGGTGGTGTGTTTTGTTTGAATAATTTTGTTTTAGAGTACAAGTGCGTAGCCTATGTGGTCATGTACTCTGGCGGGTGGCGCTGTAGGGAATGGCACTGCACAGCACAGAAAGTCTTACCTATTTAAAAATAGATTTTAAACGTGTATTTGAAAATACGATGATTATATCGGAATCAGAGCATGTAGAAAATGTTGGAAAGATGAAGTTATTGCTTAGGCTAAGTTTTACCAGTTGGGTGTTCTACCTCGCAAATGCTAGGGATGCAGTCAAGTGAACTTTGCTGTAATAGCTTACATAACCTAGGTTACATTTACGCATGAAAAATATTTTATTTTTTAAGCCAGGCAGAAATTCCTTGCATTAATGTATCTTTACGTAACACAGACCGTTCATGGCTCAAACGTGAGAAGAGTCCGATAGAGGTGTCTTAATAGCCTTCTAGCTGGCTGAGGTTCAAGTTCAGGTTTGTGGCGCTTTTGTGTGGAAATTGGCTGCTTTGGTTAAAATACAACAAAGTAAGATGTTAAACTAATTAGGACAGTAGACTATCCAAATGGGCCGAATTGCTTTATATGAAAGACATTGTTACCTTAGACATTTTATGTCGTGTATCTGTAGCTTATTCAATGAACATTACCACACATTTCGTAGCCTGCGATACTCTTGGACGATTGGCTTAGAAGTTCAGAAATGTCGACTCAACAACTAAAATATTGGTCGAAAATCAAGGGCTAAATCTTTGGTTAAGCTATATAATTTGTCGAAGAATATTTAATGTGCTAATGGCTTTTTAAATGAATATTCCAAAGATTTTAAACTTGCATCTAGGGCTACTATGAGTTGCTTAAAGGTAATGACGAAGCGAGATAAATGTCATTGGCTAGTTGTTCTAGGAAAGATGAAGTAGTCCAATGTAGTCTGTCATAGAGTTAAGTTGATAATCTAAAGATTGTGGATTTCTTTATGTGCTGTGAGAGCGATTTCATGGTAACGTGTTGGTCTATTTGATCAGCGTAGGAGACAATACATCATTGCTACTTTGTAACTTGAGAAGCCCTTAAGTCGCGACTTTGCATAAAATGTTGCAGTTAATGTTGATACAAAGTATTTTTATACTTTAATAGTGATTCAGTAAATTAAGATGGGCTCCGTGTGTCTTTCACTTCCTCGGATTTAGTTGCTTCAGTCCGGGTATTTATTAAAATAGGAGGCTTTTGTTTAAACGGCCTTTATCTTACTCTTCATCTTTTTCATTTTATACGCTATAGTTTTGCACATACCAGTGTAGTCTTTCTATTTTATAGATGACCTATTTATATACGATGAGCATAAGAATGTGGTTCAAGTTCACACGTCATAGCCCTATAGTGTTGCCCATTTTGTGTACGTCCGCCTGTCTTAAAGTAACCAATGTCCAAATGTGGGTTATTGTTCGCGTCTAAAACCTTTCTGTTCTCAACAATAAGAACATGTCTCGCTATCGAATGTGCGCACTAGCTTCTCATCCATCAGTGGTCTGAGAACAGGTTAGTTTCATTAATCACACGGGGATAATTAGCATTTTAACGTATCTGGTCTACCGACATTTTGCCCAGCATTTCATCCCGCATGCTACTGTAGAAAACATTTGTTTTGCTCTCTGGCTCGAACTAGCTTACCGTTTCACATACACACCTGGGTGATTTGTTTAGGTCATGGCTGTTTTTTCCCTTCCGGTATCAGCCTGCTCTTCGTCTATAAGCCTACGAAAAAAATGTATATCTAACCAATCATATATTTGTTGTCTAAAATCTTTACCAACCAGACGAGAATCTTATTGCTCATAAACTGCCTATGCGGGGCTGCATAAGGAAATTGCCTTTGTGAACTGGTGATCGATTCGCCTATTCAAATATTCAATAGACGGGAAATCGATGATTTGATAATTATGATGTTCAAGCAAATGCTTTGCCCACTGCAGGCTCACCGATATTATATTTGTTTGTCAGTGTAGTGTAGCTAGAAGATGAGAAGTATTGATCAATAATAAGTGTAACGTGTCTAAATTTAAAACGATTTCAAATTTGCAAAGTTTGTGTGGCAATGGCGGTGTAAAATGACTTTTAAAGCTGTTGTGCGCAGTATGCACTATAGCCTATAGGATTTCTGCTAAAAGACTTCTCTGCCCTAATCATCTTCACATGTGTTTACTGCGGGCCCCAGCGTCAACATCACTATGCGTCACATACGGATGTGATAAAAGGCCCATAGTAAATGCAAGCCATCAGATGTTATTAGTGCAGACAGCCAGTCTGATAACACTTAAGACTGGAGCCTGCCTGGATTGCCATGTTGGGATTCCACGGCTTACTTGAAATGGCCCTCTATTAATTTCTCATTTGATATTCATTTATTTATAATTTTCTTTCATGGACTTTGAAGATTGTTCTGAAGAACGATCAGCTTTTCAACATTTTCAGACTGTATCCCCTGTTACATGGCTTCTTTTGTAGCTACATGCAATAGCAGCGTTTAATTGGCCACTTGCTGCAACAGTAAATATTCCTTCCATATGTATGGAACAAGTAATAAACCAGTACATTGTTTCTGTTTAATAGGTCCCTCTTATTAGTGCCATCCATATGTAAAAGCCATTACAGTAACAAACAGAGAGCGCAGAGATGTCTGCTAAAAATGAGAGAGCCTGTCCTAAACACGCAAAAACCCATTTCCTTCCTCTTTTGGGACGCGTATCAGTGAATGAACATCCCAGACAGTGAGGTATCGGAGACTGCAGGCACTGTCCTGATGTCTCAGCTCGGCAATCAATAGTGTGTTTTTGTGTGTGTGTTTGTAACTGGAGGTCTTGTTTGCACTTGTCTGTCGGACAGACCACACTGGTAGGGAACTGGACGCAGGCTCTTGGCGGCCAGGTGAAGGGCAGGCAGGTGTTGCTGCGTTACAGACGCCTGCGTTCCTGTTTGCGTGTCTGGGATGATGGTTAGGGCCCTGTGCGTGGCTGTTTATGCCATCAGATGCTGGGTCTGTTCAGAGCAGAATGGCCACACACACACAGAGCCCTCGGAGCTCACATATGGCATTTCTTTTTCTTTCTTCTCTCTTTCTCTCTCTGTTTCTTTCTTTCTTCCTTTCTTTCTTTCTTTATTCATACTATTCCATCATTCTATGCTCTTGTTTGCTCTCTGCAGCCAGTCAAGTCATCTATCAGTTTTATCATGCAGTATGTTGTTAGTATTCTGTTTGATGCTGGTGAATGGTGCTTTCCACTAATACCACAGATTGAGCAGTGCGCTATCTGTCCTTAACATTACAGAAGTGCTCTCTTGCAACGTTCCTTTTGTAATGGTCAAAACACGACTGTCTGTAACCATAGAGTAAACGAGTCTGCTGTTGTCCTCACAGTTCTCCCAGAAGGTCAGAGCCACTCTTTCAGTTGTTGTTTTTGTTGTGCAATCAACTGAAATGACTGGAATGTACCAGCTTTATCTGGAGACTAGCAGTGAGAACAGTAGATTGAAAAAAAAAAATAGATTGTAAGCAAGTTTTCTCGTAGCATGTTCAAAGGGGGGTGGGGGGAGTGAGGTGTAAATTCAGACTTTGCGAAAGAGACGCGAAGACTACCACCTGGAACTGAAATTTATTTAAATATCTGTTCGCAGAACAGCATTAAGAGCAAACGTATTGTGTGTGAGGCTTTTTTTTAATGTATTCATCAAAAGCATGTGTGGTAGTGGATTGTTGTTACACTTTTCACTTGCGCTTTTGATGTTACTTTTGCTTTTTAAAGTTCACATTAACTTTTTAAAAACCCATTATTTTGGTCCTTTTAAGTCATCAATTCTAAAATGATTTTATTCTCAACCTAGAGAGCCACAATGCATTAAACACTACATGTGTACAGTTTGTTTTTGCGCTTGGATTGGCCAGTTCCCAGCTTAATACAGCAGAGTTAATCAGTCTGTAAGTAAACAGTCTAATTTTTCTGTGTTTGAATGTGGTTGGGTGTGTCTTGATGCGTATCACCTGCAACATGTAATACCACAGGTAAGACACTGTCGACAGGTATGCAGACAGTTGATGTTGCGTGTGTAAGTGCGTTTGGTGGGGGGAGGGGTGTGTGTGGGTGGAGGTGTGTGTGTGTGTGGTCCTGCACGAGGTTCTGTCAGAGGAGAGCAAGATTAGAAGAAGAGAAGATGAGATTCTATGTTGTGAGAGTGCGTAGAGTAATCCAAGCCTCTATCTCCCCCTGTCTGGGCTTGTTCAAGTTGGCTGCTTACATTTAACATGTGAAGTTTGTCTTATGCATTAAGCTTCGTTGCATCCAGGAATGCATACTCTACTCCGAGCAGAGCAGAGGTGCTAAGTGTGTAAAGAGACATATGCTAAAATTATTGTTATTACACACCGTAATGTTTGTATACTGTCGCCATTATAACCTAAATTTTCATGTGTGTGCCCTGTGTGTCTTTTCTTTTTTAAAATGCAGCCGTTGTCTACAGTGATCTTTTTTGGCCGCCATATTAAAGCTTGTCGTATGAAGTGGGTATTTATAGACACAAATGCATGGCATTTCTTTTCACATCCTGTAGAATGTCTTGCTCATGGTGGCAGAGGCCTTCCTGGAGCAGAGGCAGGAAGTCCCTGACGTGTTCCTCGACGAGGGTACGATAAAGCGGGGTCTGCAGTCTGTGCTACTTTTAGAAGACCCTTTAATGTTGAAATGAAAGATGCCTTAAACAACAGCAGCCCTGTTTCTTACCACACACGCACAAACACACATCTATACATGCAGTAAATTCCCAAATCACATTCACACCACTTCAAACCCAAACCAACTTGTAAACAAGGCCCTAAAGAAAAAAAAAAAGAAGATCAACATTTGCATGTCTCCATCCAGATTTAGCTTCTGGCATTCCGATCCTTTTTTTTTTTTTTTCAGTATGAAACTCCCCATGGATTTTGTAATTGCAGTCGACTGGATGGGAAGCACTGTTTACATTCTGTTCTGGGTTTGAAGAACTTGAATTTGCAATCAATCCCCCCCCCCCTCCTCTCTTTGGTTCGTGCTGCCTCCTTGAGCTCTTTGTCAGTCAGAGGCGCAGTGAGAAGTTCCAGCTTGAGTCAGATGTCATCCTGGATAAAAATATCGGCTCTATCTATTTTGTCTCAGCTTGTAAAATGTCCATTAATATCTTTGTGTTGGGGAGTTTGGATAGTGTTCGGCCTGGATTTGCCGTGCTGATGTGACATATTCATAAATTTACTCTGGAATCTGAACTGCTGCTACTGGTTTAGCAAATCAATGGCAGCTTAGCCCCGAGTCAAGTTTGCCTTTTTTTTTTTTTTTTTTTGATAACTGTGCCAAGACGTCGGGAAAGGTTAGTCACTACAACAGACTCGGTTCCTCAGCCAAATGCGCCCAGACAAGGGTAATCCCTCAATACCCGAAAAAATCTTGAGTCGTTGTTGCTGTCAGAGAAGAAGAAAAACCGGTAGGGCAGTTTTGTCCGCCATTGCTTCGCCGTCGAGAGTATTGTTGTTAGGGAGCGGCATGGTGCTGTTGCTTGTCTGTGTGTGTGTGTGTGTGTGTGTGTGTGTGTGTGTGCGTGTGTGTTTGTGCGTGCGTGTCTGTCTCTCAGGAGTGTGTTGAGTGTCTGAGCGTTGGTATGCTCGTAGCTGAGACCTGCTGGCCGACACGGCTAGCAGGAGGAGCCGCTCATTTGGCCATGGGAATGGGGAGAGAGGTCAGGCCCCCGGCCAGCAATCTGCACCAGCAGCACCCATCCCCACTCTACCGCCCCACCTCACTTTCTCTCTCTCTCTCTCTCTCTCTCTGTCTGTCTGCTAACTCACCCTCTACCCCCACCCTAGCGCCTGCGTGTGCGTGTGCGTGCACACACACACACACACACACACACACACACACACACACACTCACACACACACACATATACACACACACAGGCTGACATAGGCCTACATTCTTTCATCTCTCTCACTGTCTTTCTTTATGCTTTGTCTCCCCCCCCCTTTAACACTCTGTGGCAGTATTTCTTTTTTCATTCTCTTCCTTTCTTTCTCTCCTTCCTTCTCTCTTTTCCTCTCACTCTCCATTTGACTTTATCTTTTCCCTCTCTTTCTCTCTCTCTCTCTCTCTCTCTCTCTCTCTCTCTCCCTGTCTGGCTGGACTTTCACAAGGGGCCTCACACAGTTCAACCGAACCCCCGACGCCAGCTGCATAATTAGCTGTCCGTTTCAGATGAGTGAGAATGCAGGAGGGTAGAGGGGAGACGGACTCCCCCTCCCCCTCCTCCTCCTCCTCCTTCCCTCCCTCTCTCTCTCTCTCCCGCTCTCCCTCCCTCTCTCTCCCTCTGTCTCTGTCTCCCCCTCTCTTTTCTCTTTTATCCCTCGATCAGACGTTGTGCTCATTCCTGTGAGCATGCCCACGCACTCAGAGAATGCCCCCATTGGCCTGCCTTTTCTTCCCTTTTTTTCTTTTTCTTTTTTTGTTGCCTCAAAGTTTGTTCAAACTTTTGGTCTCACTATCGCCAAAGTTCATAATTTTGATACACTTGACGATGATGATTTATTACTTTTGGTGTTGGGTTTTTTTCTCTTTTTTTATGGGGATTTTTCTCATGGGATGATCTAACCAGGCATGTCATGTTGGACATTACAAAGAAAACCATTGCTTGTAAATTCAAATATTTACTCCAAAAGTTAAGTGTTAGTTTGAGGCAAATGACACCGTTAGTTACAGTAAAAGTGCACAGGATGAGAGAAGGACTCTGTTTTAAACTCAGTGAGTCACCATCAAGGTTGTAAAACTGAACTTAAAATGGGCAGGGTGAAATCTAGGGCGATTTCAGTAGCTCACACTGAACTGTTGTTTTTTTTTATGTTTACTGTGGCGGTTACAGCTGCTTTTCTTTTTCATTTCATTTTCTTGCTGACTTTTGTCAGAAAGCAATAATGTCAATAAATGTAAAAAGAGCTGGAAAAAAAAAAAAGCTTGGTCAGTATTTTCTCTCTCTCACACTCTGGGGTGTCAAATTTCGAGTACAAGTGCTGTGAAAGTTTTTTTTTCCATTGTCTGTTAACCTTGGGATAACATTGAAACAGCTGATGTCCTCCAAATCATTAGTTCTGACTGTTATATTTGTACATGATACCGAAAGCCCTGGCATGATATGCTGAATCAAAATAACAGCGTTTATGAATAAATATTTATATATAGATGTGCTTTTAAAACAAAGGGCTTGGGTGCAGTTAGCAGACAAAAAAAAGCGAGGAGAGAGAGAGAGAGAGAAAGAAAGGAAAGAAAAAAAAAGAGAGCAGCAATTTATTTGCTTCTGTGCAGAAACATCTGGAAAGTGTTTGAGGGAAGTGCTTGTGAATTAGGAGCCATGGGAAAGAACCGGACTGCCACCCCCCCAAACCCCAACCCCCACAGAGGATAGATAATGTAGGAAGATGGGACAGCGGCCTGTGAGATGGCCGGCGCTCCTAAAACAGGTGTTCGCTGTCACCTCCCTCCCCCCCTCGACTGGAACCAAAGGGATTTTAAGTCGCCGTTGAAAGGACAGGCCATCCTCTGGTCATGTCGCTCCTTCAAGATGGCCTAACCTACATCTTATTTACTTTTTCGGAGACGCCACTGCATGCGCCAGTATTTAGCCTGATATTCCAGTTAGTCTGTGATGAAAGGAAAAGTGTTTTTTTTTCCCCTTCTTTTTTAGTTCAGTGTTGTGGTGGATAGAAGACTCTGTGCCTTTCTCATTTACTAGAAGAAGTAAGCACAGAGATCAAAGTCTCCCAGACACCAGTAGGTTTGTTGCTGCTGAGGCTAATGATGCCTCTCTCTCTCTTCTTCTCCCTTTCTCTCTCTCTCTCTCCCTCCCTCTCTCTCTGGAGCAAGCCTCTCTCTCATCTCCCTGAAACCCCCGAATCTTCAGATGCCCAGTCTTTATCACAAGTCTGAATTCCCACTCTTAGCAAACAGAGATTCATGTTGTAAGCATTTTTTTTTGGTGGGGATTGGAAAGGGTGTATTTTAATATGGTGCCAGCCTGCATACAGATTACTTAGCTGTAAAAAAAAAGGTGGCCTAAAATAAATATTTGAAAAATCACACTTCAGTTGGTCCAAGACACTCTGGTGGTGACTCCATGCAGGTGAGGGGAACGGCAGAGTTGGGTTTTAGGTCAGGACTTTTTGTGCTGACTTTATGGTAAAATAAGATATAGAGTCAATAACCTTTTCCTGTTGAGCACAGCGTTTTTCATTCTCTTAAATGTACTCGTGTCGGTTTTTAATCTCTATGAAGTGGTTAGAGTGTGAATGAGATACACTGTTATTGCGCAGTAATAGATTTTTATAAATGCAAGCAAGGCCTACTCTTTTTTTATCTTAAGGTCAGACTAAAATCAGCAAGATGTTTGTAAGCGTTCATTTGTTTTTAGACTCTCACTTTTAGTCTGGGGGGTAGGGCAGAAGCAGGGGAAATATACCTAGAGTATGTCAAATTAATATACCTTGAGTATATTAACATTTGTGATCAAACACAAGAGGGTGTGTGTTTGTGTAAATAACTTTACAGATATGATCACATACTGTAGATAAACACTTTCTCACAACACAACCTCAAGTGTCAAATCAGGATTTTCAACTGTTCAAGTGTCAAATCCAAATTTTCTCACCAAACAACTTTTAAGTGTAAAATCATTTTATATTTATGAAAATAAGTCAGTCAAGGACAGGACCTGGATATTTAAAGCAAAACAGATGTTTCTTTAGCCAAATATTAGTGATACTACAAGTTGATGCTTTCAGCAAAGAAACATCCCTAAAAGAGTTGAACCAAAAGCAAAAATCATTTTTTCATGTGTGAACTGTGGACCATGTGAACCAACAGGTCACTTTTTGGCCAGTTAGCTAGAGTAGCCAGACCCAGCTGTTAAACTAATGAGCTGGCTAATATTTTAATATGCTCATTTGGTAGGAAATAGATTTAGAATGTGATTATGAATGTAATATAAACACCTTAAAACACCTTTCTGTTTTTTTTTTTTTTTAAATGTAAAAGGTACACTGGCATCGCAGCTTTGCCACTAGGAAGTGGCGTTGTAGAGAGGTGTTGGATATTTAGTTCTCAGAATAAGAGTGGAAGGATTTCCACTGCTCATGGAATTTCTGGATAGTCATGGAATTTCAATACAGCCTGTTCCAGACATGGACGGTCAGGGAATTTGACATTTTAGAAAACCAGGGAATTTGGTTAATAGCATGTTGTCCCAAAAAATGTGATATTTGTTTCCATGCTTCCCTCTTTGTCGTTATCAGGTTTTCTCATGCCTTGCTTGATTGTAGTGGTTAACCTGTTAACAAGGTTTTCCACTGAAAATAAGTGAACCTAAAAATGAAAACTGCAGATTGTGTTTTTGTCTTCAAATACCATCTTCCAGGTGGTATATTGTACAATTATTTATAGAGAAGGTCATGGAAATTCTTTTTTTTTTTTTAGTCAAGGAAAGTCATGGAAAAGTCAGGAAATTAAAAGAAGTTTTACTCTTACATTGGGAACCCTGGAGTAATGCAGTTCCCTAAATCATCAGTTTTCATCTGAATCGAGGCTGTGCACATCAGACACAGAAACAGACACTGGAGTCCTCTGATGCACCCTGGGCTTTGTGGGGCCTGTTTGTTGCATTTGTATGGTGGTAGAATGGGAGCTCATTGTGTTTGTGTGACCTCCTTTGGTCCTTTGGACACCCCAGAAACAGGTCTGGCTCACCCATCAGGTGATCGCATCAATGATGAATCAGGTTTGTGTTGGGTTACGTGAGATGTTAGCCACTCTGACACACACACACACACACACATACACACACACACTTTTTCTCCTTGGCAGCCATCTTCATTTTGATGGCCAAACCAGAAAGTGTCACTGTCGCACCAGACTTCCAAAGAGTGGGATGTGCTTTGGGTGTTCCGACGTCTCCTCGCATTCCTCGGCATTGTTGTAGAAGCCCATGCAAAATCGCGCCGTAAATCATCGCTCGCCAGAGCCGAAGCAATTTGTAAGCCTCATGCACCGACACGGCAAACAAAAATAGCCATTCAAGGCAAAGTCAGGGGGCTCTCTCGGAAACGATAACATCAGTAACACCGGCGCTCCCCGGAGAATCGCCCCGCGTTTACACGCGCGCTTTGCGAAACCCTGCTGACCTGGGACCAGCCGCCGGTGTAGAAATGGCCAATTGTGTGCGTCCTCATCTGGATGTTCTGAAAAGCCCAGTTGGCTGGAAAGTCACCCTGCTGAAAGCGCTTTGTGATGAGATGGGGGGGATGGGGGGGGGGGGGGGTGGTTGCGGGGGAAGAGCGCGTCAGACAGGGCCATAAATCAGGCCCTCTCTTCCTGCCAAAGGCCCTATTGTAGGGCCGGCGAGTGGAAATAAATGGATGGCCTGCGTCTCCAGCTGCCCAGATAACATGTCCTCTGTAGGTGTCCAGGGCTCTGCTCTGCTCTGCTCTGCTCTGCCTTGCCTGGACGGACTGAGACGGAGACGGAGACAGAGAGCGATGGGTGCAGGGGAGGCTGGATGAGGGACGCTTAAGCGAGCGGAGCTTCTTGTCACTTATGAGTTTTCACATCTTATCAACACGCTCGCGCAGCTGCCGCCTGCAGGGGTGGCTCTCCTTTCTCCTTAACTGGGAATTAGCCTGCACACACCCGC
>JASCQX010000423.1:7145479-7156309 GCA_030264415.1 Sardinella fimbriata
ACACACACACACCACACAACACAAAGAGACAGACCCCCATACAGCAACACTCACGCATACCAAAGGTCTTTGGGTGCTGAAGTGTTCCTGGCCTTCTAGACAATTCTCTGTCTAGTCATTAAACTAAAGGCTTTCATTCTCAATATCATACATTATTCATAATTTAATTTTCCAACACCAGACATTTCTATCAGCTGGATGAAAAGCATTTAGGGTATGAAGATGAAAATGCACAGGCTGAAGTGTGGTAAAAAAAAACAGACATTTTCCTCCTCTATCTCCACATTTGTGTATGCCCACCAATCTTCCTATTTTTGCCAGTAATTTCTTTGACGTTTCACCCTGCTGGATCATATGTCCCGAAGTTAAATCATGCTTGTTAACACTCCACCAAAACTGCTAATTATCACCCTTTTGACTGGCTGCACAAGCTAAGCTGCTTTTGGGAATTAATGACCAAACACAGCTAATAAGGCGGCTCGTAATGCTGTTGCTATTCAGAGGGAATGTATAAGCCCAGGTCTATACAATATCTCAGCATGGAGTGCCACATTCACTACCACAAGCACACTAACCTGCATGCCAACCTGCATTTTCAAGGCTTTATACTGATCCAAATCACTATTTTGGCTTATCTAAAAAAAAAACCATTACACTCAAACTAAAAGAAATCCCAGTTACTGTCATTATGTGACTTAGAAAAGGCCACAGTTGTCCACTCTATGAGATGTAAGAGGGAACAGCAACAGGATGGCTGTCCAACTGCACCTCATTTCAAAGATGGCACGCTGCACCCCACTGTGACGACCCAATCACCAGGCTGAGGCTCTGCCTCCTCCTGCAGGCTCTGAGGGGTGGGTGGGGGATGTTATGTAGCAGCAAGAGGGGGCTCTGGTCTGTTATCTCTCCGAGCACAGATTTACTTTAGGGGTTGATGAGATCTCCATCCCCTGCTCTGCCGTTACGGGCTAATTTACACACTGTAAGGCTCATGTTTGATTTCTAACCTGCTAGGCCTTCTCATTAATCACTAGCCTCTATTTTAGCGCCGGCTTTGATCCATATTCCCTAAGCAAGGGAGAATTCACTTCTTCTCTCCAGCTTCTCTCTCTCTCTCTCTCTCTCTCTCTCTCTCTCTCTCTCTCTCCCTCTCTCTTTCTCTTTTTCTCCTCCTCCTCCACCAACATGCTGCAAATGATTACAGGCTTTAATTATTTCCTGAGTGAGAAGACTCCTTGTTGGGACTTGAAAAAAGGAGCGCAGTCGGTTTATTGGGTTGAACTGCCACGTCCCAGGGCTTTGACAAATGCTCTTGTTGATGACCCTTGTATACACATGTTTATACAAAACACCAGCGCCGGATCCTGTGTGGCAGCACTGCTTTGTACCCCACAAATCAATAGCTTTCTGCACATGCCCGCCATGCACCAACGATGGGAAGGAAAACAAATAAGTGCCACACAAAATAGCAAAACTGGGACAAGCATAGAAATCCAATCAAAAATCCAATTCCTCTGGATGTGTTAAGATTCCAAGAGTAGGTTATCGACACACTAATTGCTAGGCTATTGATCTGTCCCTTTTTTCGCGTTTACAGGGGCTGCCTACAGTCAACTTGATGGGAATGATGGCATGAGGTGGTAAAAAAAAAAAAAAAAAAAAAACAGGCTTGCCTGCATTGCATTTCATATGAACTTGGTGGGACAGCTACATACAGTAAAGTCCATCTTCACACAGAGTTGAGTAGCAGAGGAAGCCAAAAGAGAGAAAAGAGAAAGAAACAAATTGTAGCTGAATGCTTCCTGACTCATCATTTCTGTGCATGTGTGTGCCCTCCAAATCAATACGGCAACTGTGCTACCTTTCCCTTGAATGCTAAAGCAAAGAAGGAAAAAAAAACTGCTGTTTTTTTTTTATATATATAATTTCTATGAAACTCATTCCCAGTGCGGTGTGTGGGCTTTGCAGTGTGTGAGCAGAGACAAGATGAAAAGCAGAAAACCTTGGGCCCGCTGGAGCCCACCCTCCCCTTTCCAGCACTCCTGGCTCCCAACCAAAGTCAGTCCATCACAAAGACATCTTAAAATGGCAGCATTTCCTGTGATAATTACTGTACCTTCCAAAGAGCAGCTAACAGTGACTGCAGTCACACCTTCTGGGCGCACCAGGCCAACGTGACCTCCTGTCAGGGTCAAAGAGTTTCCTTTCCATGATTCACTTTGCATCTTTCATTATCCACATATTTCCAATATCTGGCTGCATCTCAAAGAGCACAAATTACAGCAACTAAAATATCTCAGTTCTCAGTTAATGAGGTATTCTGTCACACCAAGCATGTTTCCTACTTGGCCTATCCACCTTTCCTATCATACCATCTCGTTCAATTGAAACACTACTGCAAGGTAGTCTATAAACTTCATTGGAGAGCTGCTCGCTAAATTGCCTTCCCAAAATCCTGACAAGCACACAACAATGTCCTCTAGATAAGAGATTCTCCAAACTCTGTTGGCTTTATCCACCCTATCTTCTTCAGATAAAAGTCAATGGACACTCAGTACACAAATAAAGCGTTGCTGATTATGCACTTCATGTGATATTTCCCAAAGAGAGACAACAGAGAGAGCATGTTTACAGCTCTGAGTTAGAAACATCATTGACTGCAAAAATGTATGACCAGAAGCCCAGCTGCCACAGTCCAACATAACCAAATACATGCAAAACATGCTTGGAAAAACAATCACAGCACATCAATAGCTTTCTACCCCTTACATGCCTATTTGCCTTATAATTTGCATTCAAAATGAAGAAGAGTCTTTTCAAGCAAGCTAGCGTAGCATATCTACAACATCACACCAGTGGAGACTAAAGTGAGCGTACATGTCTGCACTTTTCCCAATGATTAAGAATTCATTTAAAGGTCATTAACAATTACTTAACTTTACCATGAAATGAGATGCATTCATTTAGCTCTAGCCGGGGCCATTAACTCTCTTCCTCATACAGAACACTTGCACAAACAGAACAGATTTTAAAAATGGATAGCCAGCCACACAGCTATCTCACCCTCGGCAGGTAAGAAGGAGAATTAATGATGTCATCCCACCATGATGGGAATGGCCAATATGAAATGGGAGAGGGAATGATATTTCCCAGTTAAGTGCAATGTGTCAGATAACAATATGATTACATCCTGGAACAGGTTGATCTGTGAAGCTTATTCCAGCCTAGACCCATTATCTCTCCTTTAACACTGTTAGAATACAGCCTATCTGTGCCTGCTGCAGATGATAGGCTACTTACAGGAGAGAGGTCTCACTTTCTCCACAGGCTTACCTGCTCCCCCGAGGCCAGCAGCCTCTCTCAGGTCTTTCAAGGTGTTTAACTATTTGCATTCAGAACTTTTCCTCTAAGCATCCAGTCCAATATGCCAGATTTGACATCTTTAATATGTCATTTCTCAACAAAAATAAATATTTGACTAAAGGGCTTGCACCAGAGAGTACCCATACCCTTGATATTTTCATAGAGTAGTTTCATGGGAAAAGGCTATGGAGATAGTTCTACCAGGCTATGTTTACATTCAGCATAAAAAAAGAAAATGGAAATTCTAAACCCAACATTTATCACTGTATTTTGTCTTACTCTGTATTCAGTTAAATTGTGTAATTACACTTGTAACAGTGACATAGCAAACTCCAGTACTCTGGTTATTGACCAGCAAAATATCCTTAATTGGTATAAGGCCACAGTATGGATCACTGGACACATCCTTGAAAAACTACTCCAGGTAACAAACTCACACTTCCTTTTTTCCCCATTTAAGAATCGATCCAAATGTTATTATGCATCTTAATCTGTTTGGCCAGTCAAAGAAAAGCCAGGAGGTCTGCATCTGAGGTCTAAAACAATCCCACGACAAACTCGGACAGATTCCCTCCTACATAGATAGTATGCATTTGATTAGTAGCCTATCACTCCAGCTCGGTTATGAGGAAGTCATAGAGCAGGACGCTTTCAAACGTTACGCCTAACCGAATATATCACTCAACGTCTAGTCTTAATCTATCCACAACTTCAGAATCAGATAAACACGCTGCCCTAAAGGCGATTCATGGATATGGAGAAACTGAACGACATCGTGTGAAATGGCCTGTTACAACAAATATGTACTGTAATATATTAATGCATCAATTCAATCGGAGACGTTTGAAAGAGAAGATGCAGCTGGGGCATGCCACAGGCTGAATTCGCATGAGTTTCTCTGAGAGAAACCGCACTCTCTCCTTCTCCTTCTCGCACATGCACACACGACCACGACAAGCAATAAGCTTAGGCAGCACACAATTAGAAATCCACAAAGGCTACATACGCATTTAGAATTAAACGAGTTTGTATGAAATTAACATCTGAATGCGGTGGTAATGAATCGATGACAATTCAGTAAAAATATAATGAATTCTAGACAAATGGCACCATTTAAAGTCATTTAGGCGGAATAGTATGGTCTCAGTGAGCTGTTGGAGTAAGATTCAAACATTCCGCATATCACCTGATGGTGTCAGCGATTGGCCCAATAAAGTATCAAAAATAAATTTCCTAGTGGTTTAGCCGCTATGGTCATTCGCTGAGAAATGCAATACTGCAGAGTGAAGGCATTCGGAGGCGCAAATCACTTCAAACTATTAAAACCAATATCCAGCATTGACGATTTACATATTATCGTAGCCTACACCAACGTCTCCGAAAAAAATATCCAGACACGAAATACTCGACCACCTATTCGCCAACAGAGTCGAAGGCTGGCTCTTGTAGTAACAAAATCACTGTTTTACTAAACCAATAATCCAAAATATGTAGTCAAATGTGAAAAACCTTACGTCTATTGATGTGAGGGACTGTTTGGTAGGATATCAGTGCCCTGGGAATGTGATAGACAAGTTCAAAGTGGACCGTGAAATATTACGCGCAGCCATGAATGCGAAGCAAGATTAGGCAACTCCGAGGCTTATTCTAGGTTACGTTGCCACTCCGTTTGATTATTATTTCGAGTCACGTCTATAAAGTTCATACCTTCGGCGAAGACTTTTTGTCAGGCGCCAGTTCCCGGCGTTGAAAAGCGAGACCGGTGCTCTCTTTCATGGATAGAAAAATAGCGTGTGCTCCGATGATACCCAAGGCAGGTGCGTCAACCCCTTAAACCCCTGCCTCAAAGAATCCAGACGTCAAGAAAGCACGGAATCTCACGACGGGGAGAAAATCCATAAGTAGCAATGATATTATCTTTCTTCTCCATTTCCACGGCTAGGTGCCAATTTTATTTCACAGTCATCCATCATATATGCTTCTAGGGAAATGTTAAGTCTCAACAGATGTTTCGATAGTGTTCCGATTTATTCAGATAAAATACACAAGAGTTGACCAGTCACCCGAACACCGCCGCTTCTTCTCTCTTCATTCTCTAATAGTCTTTTTTCAGTGCTTTGTCCAAGTTGCTCAGTCGTTGCGAGACAACAAACCAAGAAAACTGAAAAATGACGTCTGTTTTGTTTGGTGTAATCTGTACACTTGGAGGTTCCTTCCCGTGTTCCCCACTCACAAGAGCGCAGTTTCGCATCGAGATACTCGCCGCACCGGCGTTAATCCTGTCCGCATTTTCTGTGCATGAGAGCGAATGGGGAGATATTTCAGCGCTTGCTCCCGTCTCTCCCTCTCACGAGCAAAGGAACATGAGGAGGTGGGGCTCCACTAAAGTCCTCAGCCTCAGCAACTTCTCCCATTCACTTTCGCCACAGGCTGTTTACTGGAGTATGCACATCGGTTAAGAAAACCACACTGATGTTGGAAGTCTGCACCCAGTTCCACCACATCCCTCATAGTTTTTTCCCTCTATTTTTTTTTTTTTTTTTTTTTTGCGCTGTAGACCTATTTCATAACAGTTGTCTATCGATATCACAGATGCCACACAGCCTGTTGCGGCATTCCATTTGTGTTGATTTGGGGTCAAAGGCATTAAACTTCACATTCGACGATTGAGCAGTAGCAGAAGCCACAATGCAGTCATCAACCCATGAAACACTTATCACTCTCCAGTGATTTGGAAGTCTCAATAGCATGACTGATAATCACACGCCATGGAATAGCTAAGGCTGATGAGTATTGATCGTTGTGGAATTGCACTGCGTCCAGACTCTACTGCGTATTCAACAGATAACGAGGCAGAGGCGCTTCTCTTTTGGCGCCACCCACGGGCGCATGAGTGAACAGTTGGTACAGGGCATTAGCACAGCAGGAGATTGCTTTAAGGTAAGTTAGTTATCAGCTAAAGTACCCTCCATTCTTTCAAAATGAAGGGGTACAACGTAAGATGTTGCTGATTATGAGCAGATAGTCCTTTATCGTTTGTATGAGGATTCGGGTCATAAACATTGTCATAATGAAAATGATCCCACCGACCAGTTTATAGCAGAACAGATGGATAATCTGTTTTAACGCGCCTCTTGCAGCTCTGGTAGCCGGTTTGTCCTTGTGCGATGTTAAGTTGTATGCTCGACACTGTACAACAACCTATCCTACATGTGCTAACCTCACCTTAGAAAAAAAAAGATCGCTGTTGTCAAGTGCAGGGGTAACTTCGCAGGCCACCGTCTCTAGCAACGGTTGGCAAGAGTGTGGTGCTGAACTGCGGTTGTCACGCAGAGGTGGCTGGTCAGTGAAAGGGGCACGCAGCAGGCAGTTTGTCCTCTACAAAGAGCTCCACAGATAGTTAGGCTTAGTGGATGGACACCCTCAGTTCAATTAAAACCAACATGCTGTGGGGGCGGCTGTGTGAGCCTTGCCTCTAGGAAAGGAAAAAAAACGCCTCTCTCACCTCTCTTCCCTTTTCGCTCCAGAGAGACTAAAAAACTGTGTAACATCGCGAAAAAAAGTGTTTTAAAGGAAGAGGATTTAAGCCACGTCTGTGTGACTTGTTGGCATTGTAGTTGATGGATGCTGTGGCGCCTATTGTCACACTTAGTTGAACTATGGGAAGCAGCTGCACGCTCTGACAAACACAAACACACACCTCAGATGGTGCACCTACAGGTGTCATCACACTTCATACTCAAGGGAAGCACACTACGTATGTGATGTAGTCTGTGAGGAATCAAGCAGTTGGTGCAGTTTGTCTCAACACAGAAACATGTTTACTGAATAGAATAGACAGTGTGCCTTTTTCAGCCTTCCTAATGCAGAGGTTTTATCAACTTCTCCCTTTTGTGTTAAACCACAGATCCATGTACAGTACAGTATATGTCAGACTACATAATATATTCACATGATGTCAGATATACATGCATTTTAATATTCTTTACACCATCACAGGTAAAGAAAGTAATGTCTTTGTGAGCACACGGGAACAAGCTATTCATGCAGCATTTACCAGTCCACCCACATCTCCTAAACCCCCACACTGATACTAGCCATCATATGTGTTGAGCGTTAGCTGTGGCTCGGGAGCCATCATCCAAGCATACCGCTCCACCGCCCCGACACCCCAGAACATCTGTCTCTGGAGGAGACGAGATTTTTCCCTCATTTTTTTTCCTTATCTGAGTGCAGCTCCAAAAGGCAGGGCTTCTATCAAAAGGGTTCCAGTTTTGTGATCCTCACTCCTCCACTGCTCTCTCATTAGCCGCAAACAAACAGCTGTCGGGTTGCCTCTCCTGGGCTCTCATTAAGAGACGCCACTCACCAGTCGTCCAGGGCTGGCAGCCAATCGTGCAAGCCGCCGGCGCCAGGGTAGCTCCCGCCCACATGCAACAGGAAGGTCAGAGGTGGCGAGTCTGTAAAACGCCACTGCTCCACAAACGTCTGGGAGTCTCTGTACGACTTTTTTGTGCAATTTTCTCACAGCGCCTGTAGCCTGCGAAAATTGAACAGAATTTCTCAGCAGTCAGCTAAAGATGTGCCATGGATTGGTTGCAAGCTTCTTTGCGATTGCCAGGGTCTTGGCCTCTTCTCCAATTTTTCTCCATGCCTTCCTAAGCGTTCCCTAATAAGACATCAGGTTCATGGGATTGACTTTATACTGTGGTAGCATCTCATGGTGAATTAGCGTGTTTAATGAAAGGTGAGATTCACGGTGAAATCATGGCGCTTTGTGCCTTGATTGCACAACCCAAGTGCTTTGCTCTCAGCACAATCTGTGATAATGACGGGCGGCAACACTGTCAATCAACCGTAATCAAAAATATTCAGTGGGGGACGGGGCCCCATCGTGTTATTGCTGGGCCCAGAACAGGGGTGTGTGGAAGTTACCGCAGTGAGTTTGGTGCACATCACACAAGCTGGTTTGATTTCTCAGTTGTGTGCAGCAGAAGGTGGATCTGACATTTAAGCAGAGCGCCTAACGTCAGAAGCACATGATGAAGAGAAAAATAAGATGGAAGAAGTCTCCATGTGGCCACGAGATAGAAGCCTCCATTGTCTGGCATAACAAGCCCTCATAATGACGAGGAGGAGAGTTCATGGCTAAGTGTGTTGTAAAAAAAAATAAAAAAATGCTGCTTTCAAAGGCTGCTGCATGTAGTTATGAGCTGTGAGAGTTTCATTTAGATGGCTCATAATTGATTTTAGTGCCACTAAAGACCATGCACATGCTTTTTTTCATCAGGGAACAGCTTCCTTTAAGAGTTATTTTTGAGCCCATTAGTTGTAAAACTCGGGAAGGTCAATCAATACAGCGCAAAAAGGCTTTACGTAATGTCCGTGATTCTGCATCTTTGATTTTCTTTTTGGTGAATATCTGAATTTAACAACAATGTTTTTTGCTACCACAGGGATTCAGGGCAGATGCTGCTATTCTTGAGCATTGGGGTCACAGTAAAGTCTGTGCTGACCCCATTGCTGTGAACCTCATCAAAAGCACAATGAGCGACATTCTGAGGTCAGCAGTGAGCTGAGAGATGAAGCAAAGAGGGAGAGAATCAGCATGACAGAGAGATGGGGGGGAAAGGACAGAGACAAAAGTAGATATGAGTGGAGAGAAATAGAGAGAAAAAGGGAGAGAGAGAGAGAGAGAGAGAGAGAGAAGCATAGGTGGCGGCAGGAGTACAAACGACAGACAGCCGTGCTTTAAAAAGAGATCCAAGCCAAGCTGATATGCAGTGCACACCGTCCAGACAATTTGATCCTGTGATTAACACATTAGGGAGTAAAAAAAAAAAAAAAACGCGGCCGCCACCGAGTCTCATTTCCCTGCGAGCTCTCCTGTTGGCTTGATCTGCATATGAGAGGGAGCGAGGCTCCGAGAGCCGAGGAGATGGTGGCACATGAGAGCAGCATATGCAGAGGATAAGCCCTGCTCTAGGGCGCCCACGGAGCTCTTCAATGACTTCACTGATGATTATTTGCTTAATGTGACGGCCTGCCTCCAGCAATTCGCCCCCGTATTGTCCACAGCCATGGGCCCAAAACAAAAAAGGCAAGCCCTTGTTTTTTTTTTTTTTTTGCTCAACTGAGACTGGTTGTCAAGTTTAAGACCTGGATTTGAAAGAGATTGTGGGTATTGGTTGGAGAGTGAGGTTAAATGGTAAGCAAAGAAAAGCAATTGAGTGGGGCAGGGAAAAAAACAACAATAGAACATAGAGACAAGGCATATGGTCACTAAACATGATTTCAGATCAATACTGTTTACCAGTTTGCTATTGATGGAATTCCTCAAAAGGTCACATTCTTCCACACCACTGTCTATGAGTAGTGGCTTTAACATATAGCTTGAAGTTCGATAAGAGATGACGTGTTCAAAAAGTTGGCCTTGAATTTGGAAAACTGGAAGAGTGGCCATTATGGAACACAGCAAAGGCACATCACATACCACACTAATTGCAGAAATGGCTTTAGCCATAAATAAGAAATAGAACAACACTGGAAGTCTCTAAAAAAAATAGAATGTTGAGAAATGTGCTTCTGCCAGAGAAGACAAGTATACTTTTGTAATTATCATAGGCGACAGATCACATCTACAGTAGATGATCTCTGCACTGCCTTTGTTGTGTTGTGTTACACACAGCTTTTAATGAGCATGCAATGACAGGTGTGTGTGTGTGTGTGTGTGTGTGTGTGTGTGTGTGTGTTTGTGTGTTTGTGTATATATATATATCATCAGGTGCATTTCTCTGTTTCTTGTTATCTGATCGCATTTGCCAATCATGTCTGTCTGAAAAACACAGGATGTTTTTCATGGCAGGGACCAGTGCATGTGATTTTTTTTTTTTTTTTTTTTTGTTCCTGAGAGCCAGTTCAAATCTTATCAGCCCCTGAGCCGATGATAATTACAGCTTCCATTAAGGGCTGAGGGAAAACTAATAAAAAAGGAGCTGGAGAGCTATTGATCACCCCCCCATCATACACGCCATCTCCTTCTTATTTGGAGACGCTCTGGAGGCTTGGCTGCTCAAGAGATTAAATTATCAGGCATCTTGTGTGAAAGGTTCGCTAGATACCATAGATACCTGATAGATGCCATTAACATTAGCTGTGATGCTCGCTGTGTGTGTGTGTGTGTGTGTGTGTGTGTGTGAGTGTGTGTGTGTGTGTGTTTGGTGACGGCTGTGAGGCCATGATTGACAGCGTGGAGATTTTGGCGATTTATCCAATTCTATGTTATCTGAAGTTGTCACCATACTTATCACTGTGCTGGTGCCCTCTCTGTGGATGTTGAATAAACACGCACACACACACACACACGCACACACACACAAACACACACACACACACACACACACACACACACAAACATGCACACACACACACACACACACACACACACACACGTGACCACACGCATGC
>JASCQX010000423.1:7506272-7522765 GCA_030264415.1 Sardinella fimbriata
ATAATAATAATAATAATAATAATAATAATAATAATAATAATAATCTCCATTCAGTATATGCAGTTATAAATGTTTGCCTTTTGCTGTTTGTTGATAGCAGCTGAAATCAGAAAGGGTATGAGAAAGTGGGTAACTAAATATTTGTTCATTATTTTCTTATGTCAGTTAAGGCAGGCAAGGTGCTTTGTAAGAGAGTATGCTTTCCGTGTGATAAAGGAGTGGCTATGCCTTTAAAAAGGGCCCTGCTGTTCATTGGATTTCCCTGAGAAAACCTTTCGTCCAATAGCATCCGAGACCGTACAAAGAGATCCACTCTCTTGCTCTTGCACAGCCCTACATTGCATACTCAGTTCAGTGGTTTATGAGACGAGGATGTGCACACATTGGCGAAAATGGTAACAATCGCTTCGTGGATTTTCGAATGGTCGAAGTGCTGTTTTCTCTCAGTGTTATGTGGATGGGACGAACACGTTTACTGATGGAGAAATCGACACAACACTCAGAGAAATGAACCATTTCAAGCGTTTTCGACGTTGTCCATGGTGGACACTGTACATATTTCACGTTGTTCTTTTGTGGAGTAGAGCTGAATCTCAGATTCGTTACACCATCCCAGAGGAGTTAAGAGAGGGCTCTGTTGTTGGAAATATCGCAAAGGACCTGGGCCTGGAGATTTCAACAATATCTGACCGAAAATTACGGATTGCAGCTGTATCAGACAAACGGTATTTTACTGTTGACCTGGCAAAGGGTGAGCTTGTTGTGAATGAGAGAATAGACAGAGAGACATTGTGTGGGCCGAATACGGCTTGTGTGTTACCATTGCAAATTGTTATTGAAAATCCTTTGCAGCAACACCACGTAGAAGTGGAAATACACGATATAAACGACAATGCGCCTCATTTTCACAAAAAAGAAACCGTTTTAAAAATAGCGGAATCTATTACGCCTGGAGCCCGATTCCCACTAGAAAGTGCAGATGATCCAGACGTTGGTAGCAACAGCTTGCACTCGTACACGTTAAACAGCAATGCTTTTTTCCGACTAAATGTAAAAACGCTCAAAGACGGAAGAAAAGTGCCTGAACTGATAGTGGAAAAATCCCTGGACAGAGAACAGCAGGCTATACACAAGTTAGTCTTGAAGGCTTTAGACGGGGGGAATCCTGTTAAGTCAGGCACCGCTTTAATACAAGTCAACGTTCAGGACATTAATGACAATGAACCAAAATTTGCACAGACGCTATATAAAGCTGCTGTCAAAGAAAGTGCTGCAGTAGGTCAAAGTGTTTTGAGTTTAATGGCCACTGATTTGGATGAGGGTCCTAACGGAGAAGTAGAGTATTTTTTTGGTGAACATACGTCAGATTCTGTAAAAGAAGTATTTGACGTGGATCGTCAAACAGGTGAAATAACACTTATCGGTGGTGTAGATTATGAGGACATTAAAATATATACATTTGATGTCAGTGCTCAAGACAAAGGACATCCTGGACTAGAGGGGCATTCGTCTGTTCAAATAGATATTCTCGATGAAAATGACAATGAGCCTGAAATAAAATTAACTTCACAACCCAGTCCAGTAAGCGAAAATGCCACTATTGGCACTGCTGTGGCCTTGCTGAACGTCATAGATTTGGACTCAGGAGACAATGGAAAAGTTAAACTGAGTGTTGCTCCAGGTTATCCATTTAAATTAAAGCCATCAATAGATAAACATTATTCTTTAATAACAGACTCTCATTTGGACCGTGAAGTTAATTCAGAATATAATGTAAAAATAATTGCGTCTGATTTAGGCTCGCCACCATTGTCAACAAGCAAATTTGTCAACATTAAAATACTTGATATAAATGACAACGCCCCCGTTTTTACGCAGTCATCCTATAATGTATATGTACGAGAAAACAATCCAGCCGGGTCATCCTTGTTTTCCGTTGCGGCCAAAGACAAAGATCAGGATAAAAATTCCATGTTAACATTTTCTATAGGAGAGACAAAGTTTCAGGATATCCCAGCCTCTAGCTATTTTTATATTAATGCTGAGAATGGCACAATTTACAGCATGAATTCATTTGATTATGAAAAACTTAAATTATTCCAAATTGTCATACAATGTAAAGATCAGGGCACTCCATCTCTTAGCAGCAACACGACTGTTAATGTTTTCATTCTGGATCAAAATGATAATGTTCCCACTGTCATCTACCCCTCCGCTGTTATGGGCTCTGTGTCCCATCAGAGGATGCCCCGCTCTGCTAAAACAGGGCACCTCGTTACCAAGGTAACAGCTGTGGATGCTGACTCGGGCCACAACGCCTGGATTTCCTATAGACTCACGGAAGCTACAGACTCGTCTCTGTTTGCTGTGAATCTTTACACTGGAGAGGTGAGGACTAAACGCTCTGTTTCAGAGCAGGATGACGCCTCTCAGAGACTGCTTATAGAGATCAAGGACAATGGAGAGCCAGTCCAGTCCACCACAGTCACAGTGGATATACTGATAGAGGATGGACTGCACGAACCCATGTCAGACTTCAGACAGAAAGCCACAGAGAAAGACAAGAAAAACAGTAAAATCACGTTTTACCTGATATTGTCTCTTGCCTCGGTATCCGTCTTGTCTTTATTGACTCTTTTCATACTGCTAATTAAGTGCGCTAGAAACAGCAGAGGTGATGCGAGCTGCTGTATTAGAAGAGATTCTGATGGATACAAGAACCCAAACAGAAATCTGCAGATTCAGCTCAACACTGACGGGCCTATTAAGTATGTGGAGGTTCTGGGAGGAGACATGATGTCCCAGAGTCAGTCTTTTGGGTCTTATCTGTCTCCAATGTCGGAGTTCAGTGACTTAACTCTCGTCAAGCCCAGCAGCACACTTGACTTTAAGGACACATTACGTGGACTCGATGCGTCATTACCTGACAGTGCGTGGACGTTCGAGTGTCAACAGGTGAGATGAACATAGTGGCAAACGTGCAATTCTCAATTTAAAACTCACAATTTGTGAAATGATTTTAATGTTTATTGTGTTGCGTTTCATGAGTCTGTAGACTACATGAAACTGCAAACCAACACTTTGTACACATTTTAAGTTTTGGGTAGAAGGACGACATATATTTGTCACTCAAAATATTTTCAGTTCCAATTATTTCCTATAGTTACCTAAGACTGTATGCATCAGTATAAGTGTAAGCAGTGATGCTTTTGTATTTGAAATGAGTGCAATGTAGGCTTATGTGGACTAGTAGAGGTAGCTCATGACATTGCTATAGTGACACCTACAGGCGTTTAGCAATCAAAGTAGCACGATGTAAATGGGGTTGAGAAATTTCAGCACTGAGAATGGACAGCGACTGGCAGTTTTTTTGTTACCATCTGTGCATATACCGACACAAGCAAAAATCAACCTCCTACGGGTAGATATAAAACTGGATAAGCATTTGAATGTGTTTTCATGATTCGCTTTCATGTTGGTTATTCAGAGAACCCATAATGGAGTACTGTGCCTTTAAACTATATACTGCTGCTCATTGGATTAGACCGAAGAGGTCTGACGCCCAATGGAAGGCGAGTCTACACAAAGAGATCTACTCCCTAGCTCTTGCACTGTGCTGTAGCTTCTGCACTGATCAGTGGTTTGGGAGACGAGGGGTGCGCACACATTGACAACGATGATGAGCATGGCTTCATGGATTTCTTGGACATAGCATCAGTGATGTTTATGTGACTGTTAGTATGTGGATAGCAGAGACACATTCATTGAAGGAGATGTCGAACCCACCGTAGGAAAAATGGAACCTTTCAAGCGTTTTAGAGGATGTACGGGGTGGACATTGTACATATTTTTTGTCGTACTTTTGTGGAGTACAGCTAAATCTCAGATTCGCTACACCATTCCAGAGGAGTTGAAAGAGGGCTCTGTCGTTGGAAATATTGCAAAGGATCTAGGCCTGGACGTATCCGTAATATCTGATCGAAAGTTACGGATTGCATCTGAATCCAGCAAAGAGTATTTTACCGTGGACCTGACGAAGGGTGAGCTAGTTGTTAATGACCGAATAGACAGAGAGACGTTATGTGGTCAGAGTACTGCATGCTTGTTACCATTACAAATCGTTATTGAAAATCCCTTACAACAACATCGAGTAGAGGTTGAAATACAAGACATAAATGACAATGCTCCGCATTTTCATAAAAAAGAAATACAATTAAAAATATCTGAATCTATTGCTCCTGGAGCTCGTTTTCCATTGGAGAGTGCAGATGACCCTGATGTTGGAAGTAATAGCTTGCATTCTTACACTTTAAATAATAATGAATTCTTTCGTCTGAATGTGAAAATACTTAAAGATGGAAGAAAAGTTCCTGAATTGATTGTAGACAAATCCCTTGATAGAGAAAGGCAAGCTATATTCAGGTTGATTTTGAAGGCTTTGGATGGTGGGAATCCGGTGAAATCGGGTACAGCTTTAATACAGGTAAATGTCCAAGATATCAATGACAATGAGCCAAAATTTGGTCAAACTTTGTACAAAACAACTGTAAAAGAGAGTGTTATAATTGGACATAGTGTGTTGTCTATAATGGCCACTGATTTCGATGAAGGTCCTAACGGAGAAGTTGAGTATTTTTTCGGCGAACACACATCCGATTCAGTAAAAGAGGCCTTTAGTGTGAACTCTGAAACAGGGGAAATACAAGTAATTGGGAATCTAGATTATGAAAATGTTAAAATATATACGTTTGATGTTAGTGCTAAGGACAAAGGACATCCAGAATTGGAGGGACATTCTTCAGTTCAAATAGATATTATCGACGAGAATGATAATGAACCTGAAATTAAATTGACATCAAGACCAAGTCCAGTCAGTGAAAATGCCACTATTGGCACTGCTGTGGCCTTGATAAATGTCAAAGATTTGGACTCAGGAGACAATGGAAAAGTTAAACTGAGTGTTGCTCCTGGTTATCCATTTAAATTAAAACCCTCCTTCGACGATCATTATTCTTTAGTGACGGACTCCCTTTTGGACCGTGAAGTTAAATCAGAATATGATGTAAAGATTATTGCGACTGATTTGGGCTCGCCCCCATTAACAACAAGCAAAAATGTGTACGTAAAAATACTTGACATTAATGACAACGCTCCCGTCTTTACGCACGCATACTATGATGTATATGTCAGGGAAAACAACCCAGCAGGGTCGTCCTTATTCTCTGTTGTGGCCACGGACAAAGATCAGGATAAGAATTCAGTGCTGACATATTCAATAGGAGACATGACGTTTCAGGACATACCAATATCTAGCTATTTTTATATCAATGCCGAAAATGGCACCATTTACAGCATGAATTCATTTGATTACGAGAAGATTAAATTATTCAAAATTAGTGTGCAATGCAGAGACCAAGGAACGCCATCTCTTAGCAGCAATGCCACTGTTAATGTTTTCATTCTGGATCAAAATGATAATGTCCCCGCTGTTATTTACCCCTCCTCGGTTATGAGTTCAGTGTCTCACCAGAGGATGCCTCGGTCTGCTAAAATGGGGCACCTCGTTACCAAAGTAACAGCTGTGGATGCAGACTCGGGCCACAACGCCTGGATTTCCTATAGACTCGCGGAGGCTACAGACTCGTCTCTGTTCGCTGTGAATCTTTATACTGGAGAAGTGAGGACTAAACGCTCTGTTTCAGAGCAGGATGACGCCTCTCAGAGACTACTTATAGAGATCAAAGACAATGGAGAGCCAGTCCAATCTACCACAGTCACAGTGGATATACTAATAGAGGACGGATTACAGGAACCTATCTCAGACTTCAGACAGAAAGCTTCAGAAAAAGACAAGAAAAACAGTAAAATCACGTTTTACTTGATACTGTCGCTAGCCTCGGTATCCGTCTTGTCTTTGTTGACGTTTTTCATACTTCTCATTAAATGCGCTAGAAACAGCAGAGGCGATGCGAGCTGCTGTATCAGAAGAGATTCTGATGGATACAAGAATCCCAACAGAAATCTACAGATTCAGCTCAACACTGACGGGCCTATTAAGTATGTGGAGGTTCTGGGAGGAGACATGATGTCCCAGAGTCAGTCCTTTGGCTCTTATCTGTCTCCTATGTCAGAGTTCAGTGACTTAACTCTCGTAAAACCCAGCAGCACACTTGACTTTAAAGACACTTTACGCGGACTTGATGCGTCATTACCTGATAATGCATGGACGTTCGAGTGCCAACAGGTGAGACGGTGATTTTGATCCTTTGCCAGTAACAACTTTGTGTATGGTGTTGTCTGTGGCACACGACTGTACATGGTTTTACTGGAATGGCATGGCCTTTTTCATTTTGAAAGTCTTTATGGAAGCATACATGAGTTGCACGTCTAACAGTTGATACTTCTTGTGCTCTCTCTCTCTCTCTCTCTCTCTCTCTGTGTGTGTGTGTGTTGAGAGCCAACAGGTGAGACAAGCTCATTGTTTAAAACGCAATTCTCTATGTAAAATGAATTGTTGAAGTATTACAACTCATTAGTATGTCAATGGCCTAATGTTGTTGTTTTGTTTGTTTGGTTGGGTTTTGTTTGTTTTAGTTTTCTTTTTTTTTTTTAGAATAGGCCTACTGTAAATTGACAACTACATACACTGAAAGTAACCTATACAGTAGTAACCTAATAACATGTTCTGTGGGTCCTTATTGGGTTAATAGGAGAGTATGACATTTCTGGGTTCTTCCAAATATTATAGGCTGTGTTTTGTGTTAATATGCACAAGAATACCATCATACAAGCGTTTTTAACGCGTGTTAATTAAACTGTCGATGACTGGGTAGGCTACGTAGCTCATAGTAATTCCATAGTGACACCCACAGGCGGTTAGCAATCATAGCAGCAGTGCGTCCCAAACTTCAGCACTGGGAAAGTGGACAGCGATAAGCACTGCATTACGTGGTTTCTTGAAATGAATGGTGTCTCCTCAGTTATTACCAGTATTACATTATTGCCATCCATTATCTCAGTACTGTATAGGAAAACTAATCTTCATATAGACATAAAACTAGAGAAACACTGAATGTGATTTTACGATTCACACGTTCATGCATTTACCAGTAAACCAGTGTGCATGCATCAGAGTGCATAACAGAGAGTACTGTGCCTTTAAATGTATCCCGCTGATGATTGGATTATACTCAAGAATCCTCGCGTCCAATAACATGCGAGCATGTACAAAGAGATCCACTCCCTGACTCCTGCGCGGCGCTGGGGAGCTCGCACTGATCAGAGGTTTATGAGATGAGGATGTGTCCGCATTGAAGAGGATGGTAGTCATAGTTATATGGATTTCGAGATATAGGGTCCATGGGTGATGCTCGTGTTACTGTTTTTATTTGGATGGGAGACACACGTGTATTGATGGAGAAGTCGACAAAGCAGTCGAAGAAATGAACCATTTCAGGCGTATTCGAGGACGGTCATGGTGGACGTTATGCATATTCCTTATCGTTCTTTTGTGGAGTACAGCTGAGTCTCAGATTCGCTACACAATTCCGGAGGAATTAAAAGAGGGCTCTGTTGTTGGAAACATTGCAAAGGACCTGGGCCTGGAGGTCACGACGATATCGGACCGAAAATTAAGGATTGCATCTGCGTCGACTAAACAATACTTTACCGTGGATCTGGCGAAGGGTGAGCTGGTTGTCAGTAACAGAATAGACAGAGAGGCATTGTGTGGACAAAATACTGCTTGTGTGTTGCCACTACAAATAGTTATTGAAAATCCATTGCAGCAACATCGTGTAGAGGTTGAAATAGAAGACATAAATGACAATGCTCCTCATTTTCATAAAAAGGAAATACAGTTAAAAATAGCAGAATCAATAACTCCTGGAGCACGATTTCCACTGGATAGTGCAGACGACCCAGACGTGGGTAGCAATAGTTTGCACTCGTATACTTTAAACAGTAATGATTTTTTTCGATTAAATGTGAAGACGCTGAAAGATGGAAGAAAGGTACCTGAACTCTTAGTAGAGAAATCACTAGATAGAGAGAAGCAAGCCATTTACAGGTTAATTTTAAAGGCTTTAGATGGGGGTAGCCCGGTGAAGTCAGGTACGGCTTTGATACAAGTAAATATTCAAGATATTAATGACAATGAACCTAAGTTCGGTCAAACGTTGTATAAAGCTGCTGTAAATGAAAATGCTGAAATAGGGCAAAGGGTACTTTCGATATCGGCCACAGACTTAGATGAAGGGCTTAATGGAGAAGTACAGTATTTTTTCGGAGAGCACACCTCAGATGCTGTAAAAGAAGCGTTCAGTGTGAATTCTGAAACTGGAGAAGTAACCGTTATTGGTCATGTAGATTATGAGGAAGCTAAAATATACACGTTTGATGTAAGTGCTAAAGACAAAGGACAACCAGAACTTGAGGGGCATTCATCGGTTCAAATAGACATTCTTGATGAAAATGATAATGAGCCTGAAATACAATTAACGTCACTACCTAGCCCAGTCAGTGAAAACGCCACCATTGGAACTGCTGTAGCCTTGCTTAACGTCATAGATTTGGATTCAGGAAACAATGGAAAAGTTAAACTAAGTGTTGGTCCAGGTTACCCATTTAAACTAAAGCCCTCTTTCGATGATCATTATTCATTAGTGACGGACTCTGTCTTGGACCGAGAAGTTCAATCAGAATATGATGTAGAAATAATTGCCTCCGATTTAGGCTCGCCCCCCTTGACAACAACCAAGAACATAAAGGTAAAAATACTTGACATCAACGACAACCCTCCCGTTTTTACGCACGCATACTATGATGTCTATGTCAGGGAAAACAATCCAGCAGGGGCATCCCTATTCTCAGTTTCAGCCACAGACAAAGATCAGGATAAGAATTCAATGCTGACATATTCTATAGGAGACACGAAGTTTCAGGATATACCGGCTTCAAGCTACTTTTATATTAATGCCGAAAACGGCACTATTTACAGCATGAATTCATTTGATTACGAGAAGATTAAATTATTCAAAATTATCGTGCAATGCAAGGACCAAGGGGTGCCACCTCTTAGCAGCAACGCCACTATCAATGTTTTTATTTTGGATCAAAATGACAACATCCCCACCGTCATATATCCCTCTGGGGTGATGGGTTCTGTATCTCACCAGAGGATGCCCCGCTCTGCCAAATTGGGGCACCTCGTTACCAAGGTAACAGCTGTGGATGCTGACTCGGGCCACAATGCCTGGATTTCCTATAGGCTCGCGGAAGCTACAGACTCGTCTCTGTTCGCTGTGAATCTTTATACTGGAGAGGTGAGGACTAAACGCTCTGTTTCAGAGCAGGATGACGCCTCTCAGAGACTGCTTATAGAGATCAAGGACAATGGAGAGCCAGTCCAGTCCACCACAGTCACAGTGGATATACTGATAGAGGACGGACTACACGAACCCATCTCAGACTTCAGACAGAAAGCTACAGAAAAAGACAAGAAAAACAGTAAAATCACTTTCTACTTGATATTGTCTCTAGCCTCGGTATCAGTCTTGTCGTTGCTGACGTTTTTCATACTTCTCATTAAGTGCGCTAGAAACAGCAGAGGCAGTGCGAGCTGCTGTATCAGAAGAGATTCTGACGGATACAAGAATCCGAACAGAAATTTACAGATTCAGCTCAATACAGACGGGCCTATTAAGTATGTGGAGGTCCTGGGAGGAGACATGATGTCTCAGAGTCAGTCCTTTGGGTCCTATCTGTCTCCAATGTCAGAATTCAGTGATTTGACATTAGTGAAGCCTAGCAGTACGCTTGACTTTAAGGATACATTACGCGGACTTGATGCGTCATTGCCTGACAGCGCATGGACGTTTGAGTGCCAACAGGTGAGACGGTGATTTTGATCCTTTGCCAGTAACAACTTTGTGTATGGCGTACTCTGTGGCACACAACTGTACATTGTTTTGCTAGAGTGACATGGCCTTTTCATTTTGAAAGTCTTTATGGTAGCGTAAATAAGTTGCACGTGTAACAGTGATACTTTGTGCTTCTTCTGCTCTCTCTCTCTTTCTCTCTCTCTCCATCTCTCTCTCTCTCCTTCTGTGTGTGTGTGTGTGTGTGTGCATGCGTGTGTCAGAGAGAGAGAGAGAGAAAGAGAGAGAGAGAGAGAGAGGTTCATCGGTGTTACAATGCCATTTAATTCGTGAATTTCTCATTTAGCTAAACTCGTAATCATCTGTGATGTAGCCCTATCACACGCACACCTTCTGGCATGAGTCCCTGATCCATTTTTTTGTTCATGTATCTCACCAAGCTGGTAATATTGTGTGAATTCAATTCATACTGAAAAGCCCAAAAGAAAATGTAGACGTAATGAACCCTAATGCAAATGTTAAACCGAATACATCAGCAAATAGTAGACATATGCATGTTTTGCCTTCAAAGCAACACGCCACCATTTGTGGAAATATGTTCATTTTCCATCTCTCCTTGAGGTAATTAATTGAGCCATACATTTCTCCTGTTCATCCAGTCCTTCTCTGAGTCTGGCAATACCACTTTTAGCTCCAAATTAGCATGTATCATTGAATCGGATTGAACCGTTAGCATCTCGTCTAGTCTAATCCAATACAATGACATTTGCCATCTTAGAGACAGGATGAAGAGGAGAAAGGTATGGCTCATTTAATTAACTCGAAGGGAGATGGAAAATGAACACATTTCCACAAATGGTGGCGTGTTGCTTTAAGAGCAACCACCCATTGGACTAGAGCTGACTGAGAGCTGAACCAATGGCGATCGAGACTGTACAAAGAGATCTACTCCCTCCCTTCGACCAGCTTTGTATCTAGTCTATTTCAGTCCAGGGTGCTACATTCAGTGACGATGCTCGCACAGGGATACCATAAATGAGCATCTACACCGATCGGTTTTCGCGAAACAATGCCACCCTGAGTTGGGACGTGATGATTTTTGGATTTAAGATGCACACAGATCAAAGGAGGAGACAATAAGATCAGAGAAATGAAACCTCTCTGGGGTGCTGGGGCTTGGGCATGGCGGGCATTGTGGATATTGTCTTCGGTTCTTTTGTGGATTCCCGTACAGGCGCAGATCCGCTATACCATTCCGGAGGAGCTGAATGAGGGCTCTGTTGTTGGAAATATTGCCAAGGACCTGAACCTAGACGTTCGTGACATCGCGAATCGGCAACTACGGATAGCATCAGAATCTGGTAACAGTTATTTCACTGTGGACTTGGCAAAAGGGGAACTACTTGTTAATGAGAGAATAGACAGGGAGAGCCTTTGTAGACAAAATGCTGACTGTCTATTGCCATTACAAGTAGTCATAGAAAATCCTTTACAGATGCATCGTATTGAGATACACATACTGGACATTAATGACAATGCCCCAGAATTTCACTCAAAAGAGAGCGTACTGAAAATCGGTGAATCTATTACACCGGGCAAGAGGTTCTCGCTTGAGAGCGCGGAGGACCCTGATGTCGGCAGCAATTCTTTACAGTCATACTCTCTGTCTGAAAATGATTGTTTTCGACTAAATGTTAAAACTCTAAAAGATGGCAGAAAAGTACCGGAGTTAATAGTGGATAAAGCTTTAGACAGGGAAAAGCAGTCGATGCACAACCTTATACTGACTGCCACAGATGGCGGGAAGCCGTCAAAAACAGGCACGACTTATATAAAAGTTCATGTCCAAGATATTAATGACAACGAACCCAGATTCGAACTGACATCTTATAAGGCATCAGTATCCGAAATCGCCACGACTGGCTTTGTCGTTCTTACACTGAAAGCCACAGACTTAGATGAAGGCACCAATGGAGAGATATTTTATGATTTTGCCGCGCACACATCAGATGCTGTAAAAAGCGCTTTTAAAATCAACGCTGACACTGGAGAAATCACAGTGATTGGCAAGTTAGACTACGAAGAGTGGAAATCATATACGTTTGATGTTAGCGCTACAGACAAAGGGCAACCAGAACTCCAGGGTGATTCCTCTGTCCACATAGACATTGTGGATGAGAATGATAACGCACCGGAGATCATACTGACATCCTCGCCAAGTCCGGTGAAGGAAAATGCTCCTATTGGAACCGTTGTTGCCCTGATTAATGTTAGAGATTTAGATTCTAATGCCAATGGGAAAGTCAGCTTAAATGTGCCCACAAAGTGCCCTTTTAAATTGAACTCATCATATGAAAACCACTATTCCTTAATCACGAACTCACTCTTAGATCGAGAAATTACTCCAGAGGTGAGTGTAGAGATAGTAGCCTCTGATTCCGGTTCACCTTCACTCACCACAAGCAAACTGATCAAAGTTAAAGTGCTAGACATAAATGATAATCCACCAATGTTTACTCAGTCCTCATATAATGTGTATATCAAAGAAAACAACCAAGCAGGCGCTTCATTATTCACTGTAGTAGCATTCGACAAAGACCAAGACAAAAATGCAAAGATTTTGTACTCTATCAAAGACACAAAATTTAACGACATCCCAGTCACATCCTATTTTTATATCAATAGCGAGAACGGAACAATCTACAGCATGAACTCATTTGACTATGAGAAAGCTAAATTATTCCAAATCACAGTTCAAGCTACTGACCAGGGTTCCCCGTCGCTTAGCAGCAACGCCACAGTTCATGTATTTATCCAGGATCAAAATGACAATGTCCCCACCGTCATATATCCCTCTGGGGTCATGGGCTCTGTGTCCCACCAGAGGATGCCCCGCTCTGCTAAAATGGGGCACCTCGTTACCAAAGTAACAGCTGTGGACGCAGACTCGGGCCACAACGCCTGGATTTCCTATAGACTCGCGGAAGCAACAGACTCTTCTCTTTTCGCTGTGAATCTTTATACTGGAGAGGTGAGGACTAAACGCTCTGTTTCAGAGCAGGATGACGCCTCTCAGAGACTGCTTATAGAGATCAAGGACAATGGAGAGCCAGTTCAGTCCACCACAGTTACAGTGGATATACTGATAGAGGATGGACTACACGAACCCATCTCAGACTTCAGGCAGAAAGCTACAGAAAAAGACAAGAAAAACAGCAAAATAACGTTTTATTTGATTTTATCGTTGGCATCCGTGTCTGTATTGTCGTTGTTAACTTTTTTCATCTTGCTAATTAAATGTGCCAGAAACACAAGAGGAAACACTAGTTGCTGTATAAGACGAGATTCTGACGGATACAAGAATCCCAACAGAAACTTACAGATTCAGCTCAATACTGACGGGCCTATTAAGTATGTGGAGGTTCTGGGAGGAGACATGATGTCCCAGAGTCAGTCTTTTGGGTCTTATCTGTCCCCGATGTCGGAATTCAGTGACTTAACTCTAGTCAAGCCAAGCAGCACTCTTGACTTTAAAGACACTTTACGTGGGCTTGATGCGTCATTACCAGACAGTGCATGGACGTTCGAGTGCCAACAGGTAAGACGACAGTCTTGTCTGAACACAGACTCTCCCTCGTTTAATAATTCATTAATACTTTTATCATTTGGTCACATAGACATGCATTTGTTTTACTTTATATATTTAATGTTTTTGGTTTGTTGTGCCGGCGTTTCTTGCAATGGACCAGAGGCAGTCATTTTCATTACAAAATGGTCTTTTTTGGGATGTGAACACTTGCTATTGGAATAGCGACTGTTTAAAAGTCGAAGTGCCTAAACGCGCATGTGTGTCGGGGTGTTCCTTTGTACCCACACGCGTATGGTATGATTTCAGCACTCTTGTTGCGGACAGCGACACTCTCACTGGGGTGATGTTCATACTGGTTACTGTAGGGTAATGGCTACAGCACTCGACTAAATGTTTTAAAATGGAGCTCTGAATACAGTACAATCTTTCTGATACACATAATGGCATACATATTAAAATATGTACATTTTGTGACCAATAGGCTAACATTTTTACAGCATCGTGCTTTGTTGGAGAACACCCTGGGGATGAGACCCAACAGCTCTTCAGATAGTATCTTCTGCCCCCCGCCCCCATTATCATTCATTTGTATCCACAGTGGTAGCCTATTCTTTTTAAGATTTCTATGCAGTTTGATTGTTAATCCTCTTTTGCTAGTCGCTTTAGATAAAAGCATCTGCGAAATGGAAAATGTATAATGTAATGGAACACAATGGAGTGCTTGCTGATGAGCCACCATACACCATGTTTCAAAGCGTAAAAGGTTGCTACGACTTTAAGAGTGCTGTTGGTTTTCATTGGACTGTGGTGCAGCGAGAGCTAAGCCAATAGTATGCGAGACTGTACAGAGAGATCTACTCCCTCCCCGTTCATCTTTTTAAGCAGTACAAAGCCCAGAGCTGTGGTCGGGGAAAGAGCGTAGCTCAGATAAGGATACAAACATGCTTAGGCCTGCTTAAATTGCATTATCTTTATCACCGTTATGAAGTGCACAGTATAAGGCTCTGGGATAAAAGATGAAGAACAATTTAAACGAGAAACGATAACGTCGGAGAGATGACACGTCCTTTACGCATTCGCGGATGGAGCTGGCGGACGCTGTGGATTTCACTTTTTGTGTTCTTGTGGAATACTGTTGAATCTCAAATTCGTTACACCATTCCAGAGGAGTTAAAGGAGGGATCTGTCGTGGGGAATATCGCAAAGGATCTTGGTCTGGATGTGGCTGATATTACGAACCGCAGATTACGGATAGCATCTGAATCTGGTAACTATTTCACTGTAGATTTGGCCAAGGGTGAGTTGATAGTCAATGAAAGACTAGACAGAGAGAAATTATGTGGACAAAATGCTGTCTGTATGTTGCCTGTGCGAGTCGTCGTCGAGAACCCTTTACAACTGCACGGTATAGAGATAGACATCCAGGATATTAATGACAATGCCCCCGAGTTCCACGCGAAAGAAAGCTCATTAAAAATCGCTGAATCCATCGCACCAGGAAAAAGATTTCTGTTAGAGAAGGCAAGCGATCCTGATGTAGGCAGTAACAGTTTAAAATCATATACATTAAGCAACAATGAATATTTCCGATTAAATGTAAAAGCACTGAATGACGGCGTGAAAATCCCTGAACTGATTGTGGAAAAGGCTTTAGATAGAGAAACCAGACCATCACACCGACTTGTATTGACTGCTTTAGATGGAGGTAGTCCACCAAAAACAGGCACGACTCTGATAGTCATAACAGTATTGGACAATAATGACAACGAGCCCAAATTTGAATCTGCAATGTACAAGGCGACGGTGCAGGAAAATGCAGACATTGGGCATATCATCATCAAATTGAAAGCAACAGACTTAGACGAAGGTGCAAATGGTGAAATAGAATATTCATTCCATGCACACACACCTGATAATGTTAGGCAGACATTTGGAATTAATTCAGAAACTGGTGAAATATCTGTGATCGCAGTTTTAGATTACGAAGACACCAAGTCATATGCCTTTGATGTTATTGCTAAAGACAAGGGGTCTCTCGAATTAGAGGGAAATTCAGCAGTCAAGATTGATGTTTTAGATAAAAATGACAATGCACCAGAAATCATATTAACATCCTTGCCAAGCCCTGTTGAAGAAAACGCACCCATAGGCACTGTTGTTGCCCTTATTAACGTTAAAGATTTGGATTCTGGAGACAATGGCAAAGTCGAACTTATTGTAGCCTCTGGTTTACCATTCACGTTGAAACCTACGTTAGAGAAACACTATTCTTTGGTGACCTCTGAACCGTTGGACCGCGAGGTAAACCCGCTGTATAATGTCGAAATAGTAGCTTCAGATTCTGGGACCCCGTCTTTACAAACAAGTAAGATAATTAAAGTCGAAGTGCTGGATGTTAATGATAACCGACCGGCTTTCTCCCAGTCTGCATTCAATGTGTTTGTAAGGGAAAATAATCCAGCAGGGTCGTCATTATTCTCAATAACGGCAACAGATAAAGATCAAGACAAGAATGCGAAGTTGATATACTCAATAGCTGACTCGAAATTCCATGATATCCCAGCTTCGTCATACTTTTATATCAATGCGGAGAATGGAACAATCTATAGCATGAACACATTCGACTACGAAAAGTTCAAATTATTCAAAATCACAATTCTGGCTACAGATCAGGGTACGCCATCCTTAAGTAGCAACACTACCGTTAATGTTTTTATTCTAGATCAAAACGATAATGCTCCCACGGTCATTTATCCTTCCGTGGTCATGGGTTCTGTGTCTCATCAAAGGATGCCCCGCTCAGCTAAAATGGGGCACCTCGTTACCAAAGTAACAGCCGTGGACGCAGACTCGGGCCACAACGCCTGGATTTCCTATAGACTCGCGGAAGCTACAGACTCGTCTCTTTTCGCTGTGAATCTTTACACTGGAGAGGTGAGGACTAAACGCTCTGTTTCAGAGCAGGATGACGCCTCTCAGAGACTACTAATAGAGATCAAGGACAATGGAGAGCCAGTCCAGTCCAC
>JASCQX010000423.1:7633429-7651376 GCA_030264415.1 Sardinella fimbriata
CTCTTATGTGTGCAGTGCAGAATAGCTTAACTTATACTGTATATCTGAAATTCATACAGAACACGAAAGGGTGATTACACTTTTGAAAAGGCTTTCATTACCGCTTTGAATGACAATTAACGAGACGGCTGCATGCATTAAAAAAAACATACGTCAGGCAGGTTCATACTCTGTGCACATTAAACTACAGTGGCCTGTAAATAACTCAAAGGTGCCTTCGTGTCTTTTCATTCTTGCTGGGCAGCAGGTTTTCCGACCACTTTACATTTCGTTCTGCTCCTCACAGCTGACAGTTTTGAGCGACAGGCAAAAGTATGAGTTTTGCGCTCCGTTCATTTAACCCTTCTAAATTTCATTACCGCTTTGAATGACAATTAACAAGACGGTTGCACGCATTGCAAACCAATAGATAGGCCTATGTCTGACAGGTTCGTGTTCTGTGCACATTAAACTACAGTGGGCCTGTAAATAACCTACAGTAAAGGTACCTTCGTGTCTTTTAATTCTTGCTGGGCAGCAGGTTTTCCGACAACCTTACATTTCGCGCTGCTCCTCACAGCTGACAGTTTTGAGCGACATGCAAAAGTAAGAGTGTTGCGCTCTGTTCATTTAACCCTTTCTGCACCGCTAGGTGAATGAGACGTTGACAGATCGTTTTTTAAGTGAGCAAATTATTGGTGGGGACGAATCACTGATTGCTGAATATTGGTGGGGACACGTCCCTTGCGTCCATGCCAAATCTACGCCCTTGCAGGCAGCACAGGTAGGAGTAAAAAGGGCCAAACTCTCAAACGATCGGAGATTAATTTACCACCGGCGATATGTGACTAGTAACACAAAGTTCCAGGATCCAAATCCAAAGCTCTCTGGGGCGAGGCCCCTTCTTACACCACAGAAACACTACATTCAAATCACTTGAACAGTAGACCATTTCAGGTTCTAATTCCATAGCTGGACAAAACAATGCTTGAAAATTCTATCTTGGTCCCCAACTACTTCCTGTTACATTAACATAACATTATGGAATGTTACACAGGAAGTCCTGGGGGACCAGTTTTGGAACTAGAACCTGAAACGATCTATACATAGACATCTTGTGGATAAAAACACACGACACACAAGCAAAGCAAGATACACATACACATCTCTCTGTCTCTCTTACTGCACCCCACATGATATATCATTAAACAACTGCTAGGCCTATAAGAAGGGGGCTCGCCCCAGAGAGCTTTGGATATGGATCCTGGAAATTGTGGCCTATAAAATTAAGTTATCTTAGTTATTTTTAAGTTAAGTTTAGCTTAATTAAGTTAAATAAGTATTACCTTATTTCTTTTATTTTGGCCTCACCTCTTTCTTTTTATCTTTGGGCCTTAAGTTAAGGCCTTAAGTTAATTTTATTGTAATTCTTATAATTTCATTAATTATTTTTTTGTATCTTTATTCTGTCTTTGGTTTTGAATTGTTTTTTGTTTTTCCTTTTCTTTCTTTTAGAGCATTTTGGTCAACTGTTGTTGTTTTTTTAAACCCAGCTTGTTCTTATTAGAGAAGACCAAGCTGGGTACACAGCAATATGTTACATGACAAATTCCAACACCAAATGTGAACAACAATTTGATCTGAACATATACGTAGAATCTGAACACACATGTCAATGCATGAAAAGTGCTTTTTTTCTCACACTATAAAGAGCCTTTTAGTATTTTTATTATTTATGAGATATAAAACAATGACCATCCTTTCTTTGGTATATACAAAAGAATGATACAATAAGTTTTCCACCCTTTAAAGAAGAACTAAATAAACCTCCATTTCACATTTCTAGAAATATCAGCAAATAAAAAACACTCCTACTTGTAGAGGTGACAAAATACAAGAAGACAGACTAGCAAGGTACAATGTATTGATTTATTTAGACATCATAAAAAAATAATAATTTATTCAGTGGCTAAAGGAAAATTATGCAAACAAAATTTGGTCCAACAGTGAATGGTCAAGATGACAGATGTGGATCTGGATTATTTGTGGAATTTTCAAAACACATACTCAGTTGAGCAGGAAAAGGCTATAGAGCTACTGACTATAAACAGCAACCATAATAAATAAATAAATATCTGTAAAAGACAAATACTTCACAAAAGAGTTTGACTTTTTGACTTGTTTACTAAAACAGACAGGGCACGTGAGCAAGCAGCACATGTACTGTATGTACATACCCATGTTGCTAAGCAACTGCATGGAATGGAGTGGTGAAGAGGAGGTTGGCAACACGGTGGCCAGCAGACGAGAGTGCTGCCCCCAGACGCTGACAGGGCCGTGGCGGTGAGGTCAAGGTCAAGGTCAAGGTCAAGGTTTGGGCTTGGCGCTGATGAGGGTGATGGGGATTGCTCGTCTCTGTATCTCAGTGGCCATTTGGCCCCAGGAGCACGGCAGACAAAAGGTTGCGTACAAACAGTCTTGGCAGATAGTGTCCTACAAACACGGCACAGTATGTCACTCAGTTATTCGTCAGTTACAGGAAGTAGAATAAAGATGACAGGTACACAAGGAAGAGATGGCTTCAAGTTCTAGTTCCATAGCTGGTCAAGCAGGACTAGAACATTCTATCTTGGTCCCCAACTACTTCCTGTTGACATTCTAACATGACATATAGAATGTTAAACAGGACGTCCTGGGGAAGCAACTTTGGAACTAGAACCTGAAATGGTCTATAATAACATGACTAGCTGTGTTACGTACTTCGATGCCGTATCTCTGGCGCATGGAGACTCTGGTGGCAAAAGAGGCGGCGGGGATGAAGCCTCCACAGGGGTCCAGCAGCGGGAGACACATGCACTGGCCATAGTCGCGTGTGGTCTTACAGGCGAAACATGGACAACACCAAAACAGACAGCAACCTAGACAGAAGGAGTGCATCTTTACATGAGCAATCGGCCACACCTGCTGTTGATGAGCCGAGATATGTGAGTCACAAAAGCATAATTAATTAATCAATTGTTTATTAATTAGTTAATTAGCATGTAAACTGGTGGTTAGTTAGGAGACACTAAAGCCTTCTTTCATGGTTTAATACCTGTAGACATATTTCAGTGTTACTTGCTAACACATATAGTATGTGCTCACACAAAGCCAACACAAACACACTCACATTGACCGATATCCTGACAGCAACCGCAAATCCCAGTACTCCACTGGTTGTCAGAGACTTTTGACTCCATTACCGGAGCAGGCTGCTCAATCACTAGTTTAGTTGTCATTGTCGTCTACGGAAGAAAGCAAAAGAAAACTCAACAACTCATAACAACAAATGACAGAGCAACCAAATTCTTAGGACTTCCAAATGTGCCTTTAAAGTCCAAATGTCCCAATATGACACTAGATTGTCATCCTCAATCTTTAATAAGTATTGTGGACTATCATTCATCTGCTATCTCAACACTCACTCTTAATCTTATCTGTATAGCTCTGAGAGGTATCAGCATGTCTTACCTGTGATATGAAGACTTAGGTGTTGGGGATCCAGCTGAAACCAACCTAACCTGAAGTGTGTGGAGCTGAAATGGTGTGATGTCTGTGAGTGCTGACTGAAGAGCTCCCTGTACACTCCCTGTCCACTCTGAGTCACACTGTCACACTTTCTTGTTCAACCGGAACTCTAATACCTGTCGCATGACATGACACCTGGGATTACAGCACGCACTTGTGTTCCCTTTCCCATCAGTGTGTCTCATCATTCAGATATGAAGGACTGTTTTACTGACATGGCAATTGGCAATGTACTCATGACCGGACTACTAGTCTCTATTTTAACACACACACACACACACACACACACACACACACACACACACACACACACTTCCAGTCTGTCTTTTCCCATAAATAGTCTATGTGTTTTTAGCCCCTTTTAAAGGTGAACTATGAGATCCTGAGTGATGTCACTTCTGTTGACATTCCATGTAAACAAACAAACGCTACTCTCAAATTCACGCTACTAAAACAACTTTGCTCACTGCCCCCCACCCATGTGTGCATGCACACTAACTCCCACTCCTCCCTGAACCATCTGTTGGTGTTTGGCTGAAATGTGGTTTGTCATGTTATGGTGCACAGCCTGTTTGTTTGACGTTTTACAGCCCCTGTGTTGTATCCAGAGACTGGACTTTTTGACAATATATTCAGAGGGCAGGCAGCAAGCTGATCAAGGGGAGATGTCTACGATTAGAGTCCAAAAAAAATTTGTGCTAAAAACCATGCAAGATAAGATCTCATAGTGTACCTTTAAGATGTGGCTGGAATGAGCTGTCAGGGTGCTGGACTGGTGCATGGAATGGTGGAATGGGACCCAACTGGTGGTGGCTGGAGAGGCTGGAGAGTGACTGATTGTGCTTGGTCAGTGACTGGCTAGGTTTCTTCCTTGGACAAGGGAGTTTTTCCTTGCCCCTGTTGCTCCTAGGTGTCCTTGGTGCTCAGATCCTCAGACATCAGACTGATCAGAAATCAGTGCTTCATTCATACTGTCCTGAGTCTGGTGGGGAAGACAAACACAAAAGTGTTGTTTGTTGTTTGTTTGTTTGTATTTGACAATCTCAGTTCTCAGATAAAAGTAAGACATGATGCAGGTCCATGCAGAGCATGCCACACAATTCGAACTGAAACAGAGAGGATTACACAAAAAAGCCCTTGGGCTTATTTCCATTGTGGTCCTTGATGGAGTTGGATAAGAGCTGTGCAACCCATCAAAAACTCGCTTGGTTTTAATTCAGCAGATCTTTTCAGTAAGTCAATAGCAGTAGTGTAGAGACAAAACTAGAAGCAGATCATAACATTTTGTATTTTGTTAAATCTTCTAAGAAGTTGCATTGGACTTTTTACTGGCTCAGGTTTGTTCCCTCCGCTCAGTCAAAAATGAGCAACTGGTAGAACAAGACAGTAGTAACATGGAGTCCCTTTGTCGTTGAGCTTTAATGGAGTTGACATGAATTATGTAATTGTAATTATGTGTAATTATTCATTATGTGTGTCACGCCTGAGGAAATCGCACATATTTCAACTGTATTAAAATGTTATTTTAAACAAACACATTTTTTCTCCTATTGTTGTTGTGGCTGCACAAACTTAGAAGGTGACCTTTAGTGCAAGTTCAGCACCGGTTCTCTCTGTTCCTCATTGGGACTCACAGATCTTCTCCACTTTTGTCTCATTCATCTGAGCCATAAAGGCACAATGACCTGGTGAGACTCCTTCATGAACACATGAGTGGCACACACACTTCATGAACACATGAGTGGCACACACACATCATGAACACATGAGTGGCACACACACTTCATGAACACATGAGTGGCACACACACTTCATGAACACATGAGTGGCACACACACTTCATGAACACATGAGTGGCATACACACTTCATGAACACATGAGTGGCATACACACTTCATGAACACATGAGTGGCATACACACTCATCTCTATGCTCTATGCACAAACACACAAACAGACTTAGATGAAACAATCAGAGATATCTGCCCCCAGTGTACTTCAACTGGGCTTAATGTCTATTTAGGTACAGTGAGTGCCTACCAAAGAAATCACTTCAAAATCACTATCATCTTACTGTAGGTTTGGGGGAAAAAATGTCCAGTCTTACATGTACACAGTTGCTTTCATCAGGTTGTTAATCAAGTTATTTCCTGTGACCCTGTTTACTCCCTGTTTGCTGTTTTTAAGGTCACATGTTATACGCCTTGGGCTATTCTTCAAGCAGTGTGCAAAACGTCCTCCAAGTTTTATAACTGAAAACAGGTTTTCTAATGAAGTTCTGTTTGCCTGGGAATACCCATGCTGCCTTGTGCACTTGTTCCAAACTGCACGGCAGCCTGGAGACCAATTTTCGCATGAATTTGGGAACCAATCACACAACAGGGAGAGATGGCAAGACGATGCGTGAACTTTTGGACAAACGAAACCTGAAATCCCGTACGAGAAATTGTATAGGTGGTCCCCAGACTAAATCTCACTTGAGATTTAGGCTGGTGTTAGCCAGGCTAATGTTCTGTACAAATTATCTCCAGTTTTCCAGTTGGTTAGTCCATTTACATGAGTCAAAACCTTTCCTCGTGGTTCTAATGTGGTAGGCATAAAATGGTTGCTTTAGCCACCATGCAATGTCTCCCATCTACAGACACAACACAGCCTACACTCACAATTAGTGTACAAGCCAAATTCCTTTCAATTTTACTGTAGGCCTATATCTGATTCAGCTGTGTGAAGACTGCTGAAAGTATGCTTCGAAAATGCTTCGAAAAATGCTTCGAAAATGATCATAACAAAATACAGTTATTATTTTATTATTATTTCTTATCATAACAAAATACAGATTTTTTTATCATACAGTGTTTTGTGGGCTGGTGGAAGATTTTAACTGAACTTTACCGCCACACTTCCACAGGCTATCTCCAAAAAATCCTAATGCCTGAACGTGGTGACGTATGTGGGGACGGGGTATGTCGGGGAAATCCCTCTCCTGTCACGACTGAAAACACGTCTCCTTTAAGACAACGAAAATACGTAGCCCATTCTAAGGGTTTTTTAGTAGGCATCAAACAGCAACATCGTGCCGTTGATAAACCCGGAACGGAGACGTTAAACTATCACAATAAAGGTCAGAACCTGTAGATTTCTTTCTGTGATGAGAATTGTGATGAGAATGTAGAGATGCAAAATCCGTAGGTGAAAGCATGAGCGGATAACTGTAACGTTAGTGGCTAAAATATTTGTCGCCTCTGACCAAACATGGATGCACATGAGAAACGCCGCACTGGCCAACTGCAACTGAAATTAAAATGCGAAATTGCCAGAAGCGCATTATACTTGATGTGATTTCCCCCCTCGGTTTGTCTCTGTAACTTACAAGGTGTGTCATCATCACCTTAGCAGTCCATCGCAGAAACTAGGGGCACTGAAATGTTTCTGTGATGTGGAGATAATTATGAACAATGTCATGCTATATTGGAGCTAACCGACCCCTGTTTTACACTGCGACAGGACATCTCGAACCGTTCCCATCTCAAGCCCGTTCAGCAATCCTGCATGCTGTACTGTTGCGGAAGTAAAGACGAGGAGCGGGAGCGCGCTGACAAGGAGGATGTTTTACTGAAGGGGGTTGCAGATCCTTCTGTGAAGAGTCCTGGCAACACCTTTGCGTCGGGGTGCGAGATGTACGGAACCGCTGGCATGCCTGAACTTCTGCCTCCTAGCGGGGTGTTTCAGCCCAGTCCCCATGACCCATGCCAGGTGCGACACCTGGCTGGCGAGCTGCTAAACCAGGGCACTATGGATCCCAATTCACACCAGCAGAGGTTAGGCCGAAGGGCTCCTAAGCTGGGACAAATCGGCCGGTCAAAGAGAGGTGAGTGGGGATATTCAAAGGTTATTCTGACTCTGATATGGCTGTTTCCAACGAAATGTGTGTCTGACTGGGTTTACGCAACATGTTTGTAGGCGATGGCCTTCTAGTCTCATAATGTTACCTATTTTATGTTTTGCCTTCAGTGGTCATTGAAGATGAAGACTTGGACGACATCATGAACAACAATGGATCACTACCCTTGCCAATTAGCCACTCGCCTGCCTGAACACCTTTGGCAAGGAATTCAGTTCAACCTTTGGCTTATTTACCATGTCCGCACTGTGGTCAACGGACAAAACCTGGACACTGTCTCTTGAAGTCTTAAATACGTTGTAGTACTTTAGCAGCATGCGCATCACATGTAGTTTAGTCGCAGGGCGCTCTGTTGTCATCGGAGAGGGTCTGATGATTTGGGAAACTTGGGTGCGAGTCTGCGGCAGTCGTCCAGGTGCGCTAGCGCGAGGTAGTCGGCAGGGTTCGCTGACATACCAAGCACGCAATTGCACAAAGTTTTCCAGGTAGCAAATACAACACAGACAACACTGTGAGTGAGAAGACGTTTTAAACATCGACTATACGTTCGCAATCTTGACAAAGTATCAGCAGATGTCGGGGCAGAGTTGTATGTAGGCTATTGTCTGTAGGGATATGCATTGTTATTGCTATTAGCCTCTATTTCCCTTCAAGTTATTCCACCATATGGAAATTAGCTCAGAGAATATCCATTAATAGGCTATTAACAACGTGAATCATGTTTACATCATATTATGCAAAAAATAATGCCTTATGTTCACGGATATTTCGGTCACTGCCATCGACATTAACTATTAGTTTATCATGTATCTATAAACACCCATTATGCATGTATTTTTGATTGTTGTAAATTATGACAGGAATGTAGCCTATGGTCTATCATGCACAAATATTTGCACAAATATTCTCATCAAACGTTTTCCTCTGAAAACGTTTCACACGCTATGCTTTTCGTTGACCAGAGAAACCATGAGCACTGTGAGTTTGAGATCTGAGATGATGCGTTATGCTGCCAGAACAGCATCATCACTACTTGATTTGGTGCTGCCATTCCACTACAGCTTCGAAAGTACCTCACGAAAACACAACTGCATCCTCCATCGATTTTTCTGCTACCACCACTTAAGCATGTCAATTTCCTTTGCGCCCTGGTGTTCGATGTAGAACATGACCTTTGAAGGCTACTGCCGTATCTGAGGAAGTGAACTGTTGTATTACTAGCTCACCACCAGGGGGCGTTAAAGCCAAAGCAATGACTAGAATGTGCTTCATGCAGGTTTCAATCTGTCGCATGCTTGTTGCAACCCCTGCGCTTCAAAATGTCCACCGTTAGTTTGATTGTCTCACTAATTAAATCGTATCTCTTTTAGAACCCTGTTGTAGAGTTTGGTGAAAATGTCCATCACAATGAATTTACAAACATTATCAGCAGTTTAATTTTTTATTAATTTTGCATTATTTACAGAAAATGATGACAGTCATACTGTACAGTACATCCGTAATGACAGCACATTAACATAAAAAAAACATTCAAGTTAAATATTACTGAATAGTTGCAGCAAAATCATATTAGGATATTTTGCATGGTAGGTTGTAGATCTAGGCCTAACCCTTTGGGGCTTAAGTAGTAGCCTACAGGTAAAGATTGGTGAGTAACAGGACAAAGCTGCAGAACTTGCCACTGCATGTGTAACCACTGATATGATTAGAATTGTAGACAAATTCTGCTCATTGCAGTATACCAAAAGTACAGTGCAATTGATAAGGTAAAAATGCAGTTCTGTGACTGAACAAGTTTGGGAGACCATAAACCATATACAAACACAAAGAAAGAAAAACAATCTGATGACAATATTGTAAATGGTATGAAAAGTAAAAAAAAAGAAAGAAAGAAAGAAACAAAGTAAAACCTCTGACCTAGCGCATTAGCAAATATGAACATTTGAATGACAGCAGTGTAGAAACAAGTACAAATAAAAGCATGACTAATAGTCACCCAACGTTATAAAAAAGGCACTTCATGTTTCATGGATAACTGTATTCATTGAGACTGCTGAAAAAAAATAATCACTGAAAATTTGCAGAGGGGCAGTGTACATTTGTTAAAAGTTTGCAGCTTCAGATTATAAAAACAGAACATCAACTCTTCTGTACTTTCCTTCCAACTTCCTCTATTGATAAAACCCAATCAGTCAGTCTTCAGCTGTATGCAAGACTAGTTCTGGCACCGACATACTGATTAAAAATGAAGGGAAGACACATCACTACTATTTACAGGGACATGGGGAACACAAAAAAAAGGGCTAATGCAAGAATATTTGGGACCAAAACACAGGAACCTTCCCTGAGTTCAGCAAGGTGTCCGTTGTCTCTGTTGTTAGGGGACAATAAAGTTACGTCACCCCCTAATCCTAAGCGCACAAACAGAACGGGTCTGGACTGCTTCTAGCACGCACTTTGGACAAAGAGCTACTGGGAAGAGATGGTACAGCATCTGAAGGTAGTCGTCCTTTGGCCCCGACTGAAGAAACACTAACGGAGGGTTAGCTCCAGGTGTTTGGGTCAGAGGACGCGTCTTACACGTACTCCTTGGTGCTGCTGGGGGGCCTGGAGATGGGGTACTTGGGCGAAGGCTTGCCCCTGGGGCAGGAGGCAGCGAGCATGGCGCCCCCGAGGATGTCCAGGAAGGAACCAGCCCAGGCGATGAAGATGGCCGAGCCAAACTCGTACCTGTGGACAGACGCAAGAGGACAGATAATCAGTTAGAGGGGAACTCCATCTCACGGGCTTGGATCAAATTAAGCACAAGTCGCTTATCAGTTGTAAACACACTCACACACACACACACTCACACACAGGCCTTGAACAGATCTTTTGAGGAATCAGTTGGGCTAAAAATGACATGCTCTGGCGTGACTAATAACATTCTGAGATCGCCCCCCCCCCTTGAAACACAGGCCTGAATGCTGGATACTGTACATGTACACAGCACAGTGACACCACCCCAAATTAGCCTCGCTCTGGCTCACCCATGTCACTGTGTTTTGCCTTTGTCAAGTCCCACAACAGTGTAGAGTTTAGCCTACTGTGTGATGAGCCTTTTGAACGGGGCTGCTAAACTGACTACAAGAATGACATCACATCTAGCACAGCATCCTAAGTGTTCATAAACATGTCAGTGACTGCAAACATGATCTGAGCTGGACAAACACAGAGACTAAAGGGACTGCTTAAAATGACACGGGAAATAATTATCACAACTGACAAATCAAGAACTGAGTTTGATCAATCAAGATAAGGGAAATGGGTAGATGGGAAGAAGGAATCAGGCTTGGATGAAAATCTAAAATTAAAATGTGAATTTAAATTTGAAATTCAAATAACCGAAGAGAAAAATAAACTGAAAATGTGTAGAGAGTTAAGACCAGCCTAGCAATAACTCTTAACATGTGGGGAAGATGGTACATACTTGGTGTTGACGGGAGTGAATGGGTTGTAGAAGTCCTGGATGATGTTGTGTGCAAACCACGAGCAGGCAACGATGGAACACAGTGCTGGGGAGGGCAGGAAACAGCCATGTGAGCACCCAGAGCAGAAATCATATCAGCTAAGTCTTGTTGAAACAAATACCCAAAAATCTAGATGCCACCCCATTAGTCGCCCCAAAACTCAAGTCCTATTGCACAATGACATTCCTTTCGGCTAGGCTAATTGAGCTAGGCTAGGCTAATTCAGCTAGGCTAGGCTACTTCAGTGATTATAGTGGGAGCCATAGACTCACCTCCGATCACCAGGATGATGCCGCCAGTCATGGCAATGCGAGACTTTTTGCTCTTGTCGTCACCGCCGCAGTTGGTGCACTTCATGCCCATGGTGGACACCCCCAGACCAAAGACGGTGACAATGATGCTGACGATCATGAGAGCTCGAGTAGCCTGCAGGGCACCTGGGGAGAGCAGGGGAAGAGGAGAGGAAGAGAGGGGCTGAGTGTCATTGGTTTTAGGCTCAACTGTCTTGTCACATTTAGTTTTGTGGAACAGAAATGAGACTTCATAACAAATTATTCTCTTGACGTTGCATGGGACACATTAACCACATATATGTAGGCAAACTAAGTCGTTTAAATATTTCTGGTTGTTGTGTGAAATGCCTTCAAGATGGCCAACTTGATCCTGGGTGCATACAATCACTCCTGGAACACTCATAAGAAAGGTATTACACCTCGAAACCCACACACACACTCTGTCTCTCTCTCTCACTACATCACACTGTGCTGAGATTTCCCTTGCCCACCCCTCCCCTTTCGGTTCCTGCTTCTTTTCTTTGTCTCCACCCCCCACACCTGCATAGGTACACCTGAAACTGGTTCCAACCGGAAGCTTCCTCAGAGAGAAATGCAGAGGGAAAGAGAGGGAGGGGTGGGACTATTGTGTGCGACTGTTTGCCCTTTCCCTACCGACGAACAACAACTCGCCTGACCAGTTGTGACAGGAGCCAGTAGAGAGCAGCTCCAATTTCACTCCTTTGCCCCGCCCCCTCCCTCCAACAGACTCCCCTTGTTTTGCATGAGCCCTGACCGACTCACTTCCTGGATCTACCCAATCATGCAGCTCATCATACATCACCTCTTCTAAGGGAAATTTGATTTTTCCATGACAAAGCTTATATTTTATTGTTTTTTAAAAACAATGCTTACACATAGTCCATGCATTTCACTAGTGTCTACCTGGCCTTTACAACTCAACTCTGAGACTGGATGGCAATACAGAAACATCACATTTCCTGTTCTTATGGCTGTGTCGTACACTGCTTCAAGCATCTGATAGAACTACAGCAGCGTTTACATTTCCCTCCTCAATAAACTGGCAATAGTCGGCTCATAGAGCCGGCGCATAATATTAAAACAGGTTTATCAGCGCAGGCTTGTGTGTATTTGTTTACACTTGTGATAAAGCTGTTTGTGTGTGATAGCGTTTAATTGTTTTACTATGTCCTTATCTAAGGCTTTGATAGACAAGTCAAACATCTCACAGTGTTTTATGGTGTAACTACAAGTTGGAGGGAGCCCAAAAAAGATAATGAGTTATGTCAGTAAGCCACTTCAATCTGCAACATCTGTGTTCATAACTGGTAGAAAATGAATAGAATGCAAGCAGGCAAATAGGCACCCACACCCAAACCATGGAGCCATTCTGCATTACTGAAGTGCTGAAGGGACGCAAGACAAGGGGCATTCTTCAGATAAGCAATGGCCCTGAGGTGTAGACAGCACAAGAGGTGTGTGTGTGTGTGTGTGTGTGTGTGTCACCAACAATGAATGCAAACAGGCCAAATGAGAGATGAGGGAGTTCTAGATTCTAGTTATCTGAGTATCCAAATCTGAGTATATCTACAAAGTTAAAGTTTATCAAGAATAAAAAGTTGACGTCCAAGTAGGCCTACCTTCGCATGGAACCTAATAGAATATACACTGTACACTGTACAGTTACCCTGAGATATGTGGCAGCTTACTTGAAGCTATCTATATGAAGATATTAATGTGGTCTCGAAATAGAAAAGTATGTAACAGCCAAGTCCTAACCATGTGTTTTATTATGCGACAGCTAGGACTTGTGTTGGGCTTTGTTCACGGCCTTTGCCAATAGCAACTCTGGCAATAAAACGAATATTTAAATCCTAGCGCTAATTGCTGACTGTGTGCAAAATAACACGCAGGCAACACCTGCAATCTGACTCCAAGTCGCAGGCGTGTTGGCAAAACAAGCGAGAGACAAAGTGCATCCCCCCACCCCAGCCAGCATCTCGCACCCCCTCTCGATACTGGAACGGTGGATGGGTTTTTCCGCAGGCTATGAGGGGTAGGCTATGGGCTGGGCTTGGGACAATACTACCCGGCTAATCATTATCCTTGGTAACAGCGTAACCCAGGCGTGTCAACAGCTCCGTGCGCCTGCACTGCTTCGGTACGTGAGTCTCCCAAAAGACCAAGACCAGACTACTGGGCTCGGTGTAATCCATTAACACATCCGTGCTACTACGGCCGCAATCTTACCAACATCACACAAAAGCGCGACTATTATTGACAACAAATAATTTAATCGTTGAGACAATCTCTGGCCCAAGGTCAAGTCAAAGCTTCACCAAGAATCCACAGACTCGGAATCGCCTTAATTAGAAAATGCTTCTTCGGTTCATAATCATTTGAATGGGGAAACAGGAAAGAGACGTAGGCCTGCTAAATGTAAAATGCCATTACATTAGTGGCCTGATCGTGGAGTGCCTTGCGATTAATGTCAGCCCTTCTGAGGAGAACCGGATATTCGAAACATTGTTTTCTTAATAAGTCTCTACAGTAGACAATTGCCACGCCTGACTGATTCCAATACCGATCATTCAGCATTCACTGATTAGGCAAGTTAACCGAAATTGACGGCCTACTGCTTAGTAGAAAATAGATAAGACTACTTTGAGCTACCTGCGCGCACCCTGAAGGTGTGGCTAAGGTTAGATGGGGCCCCAATTCAAACAGAGTTGAGTGGGCATAAGCCTAGAAAAAAAGTTCGTTTTATTTTCCCTTCTCACAATACTTGGAAGTCATTAACTATTGGGTGGGAACCATTTTATACATAGGCTAACAGGAAAACTCCCTCCCTCCCTGCCTGTAGTACATGTATCGTTACGTAGGACAGGTGCGCAAAACGACGACCTCCACAGAACTTGTCTAAATCAACTCAGACTAAGTAGGTTGGAGCCCAATACCAAATAAAATTCAAAAGACATTTTTTCACACCGATTAATCAAGCTCACACATCATAGGGCTGACTTTGACAAAGAATTGATTTCTCCAAGCAACTGACACCTGCTGCGTCACCCATCGCGAACGCGCTCGAAGGCGTTTCAAACAGGTTATGAACAAGGTCAGGATGACACAAATAACACAAATAAGATGTGGGGGGAAACCCTCGAGATTACGATACATTTTTTCAGTGCATGAGTGAGTGGTCTACTACTTTTAAAGTCTTCAAAATGATTCACATGAACCCACTTGTAAATTAAACTACCCAGCGACCCAGATTGCACAAACAGAAATGTATTATTCCACAAGATACTTACCGCTTAGTTGAAGGATGGAGTCGTAGACTTTGCACTGAATTTGACCCGTGCTTTGAAACGCGCAAGACATCCAGAGACCTTCATACATGGCGATAGCTGTGATAATGTTATCTCCAACATAGGCAGACATCTTCCATTGTGGCAAAATAGTACCAACAATTAAACCTATGAGCCCAATTAGCGACAGGGCGAATCCCAACAGCTGAAGTCCTTTATTTGCCATATTTGTGAAGGTACTTTCAATAAAAATAAACACGAAAATCAAAGGTCGAAAAATAAAGGTAAAATCAGCCTTTGTTCCAACAACCAAATTATTTGCTGAAGATAAAAAAAGTCCTTAGAATATTGCTTGTTTAGTCTCCTTTTCGTGTGCTGAGTCGGAATGAAACTAAATCTTGTTGAGCAAAATGTCCTGTCGAAATGAGAAGAGTTGAACGAGACACCTGTTTCCTCCGCCGCACCTTGAATATGCAATGAGGACTCCGCGGGCACGAGCGTTTTTAAGGTGGCAAACTTCCTTTGGGGGAGGGGACGCGCGCACAGTTTCGCCGGTTTCCCTCGCGCTGTCTCATCCGTGTGAGAATCGGGGTTTCGTGATGTCATCGGAGCGTCACGTGAGAGCAGGTGGCAACATAGCCCACCTAATATCGGTAATGTTTGTTTTTCCAAACTGATTTTTTAGTATTTCAAAATCAGAGAAACAGAATTTATCTCATTTCGTGCTCTCGAAAAAACATGTAGCCCATGGAAAGAAATACTCGTTGCCTAAATAAAACTATAGAAATGTTTTTTTCTTAATGTCAGTTGTCAATTTAGCCTTCTTCACAGGTTTTGGTTTTTGTTTTCATGACAAATTGCTGCTTGGATAGCACATTCTGTATGAGTTATTTGTCTTAATAAACCTAAAGAGGAGTTGTAAAACTTTTTGGCATTATTCCTGGAAGGAGTTCGCTTTTTTCATATGGGACTCTTTCCAAGAAATGAAATGAGAGGGCTCTAAATAATACATCACAGAGATTGGAGGAGAAAGAGAGAGCGAGAGAGAGAGATGTGTGTGTGTGTGTGTGTTAGGGGGGGGGGGGGTGTAGGGGAGAACAGGGCACAAAATAACACATTTGTTGTAATGGTTGCACAAGCACAAAGGCTAAGCATATTTTTATAGGAGCTACAGACTCATCTTGGGCAGGCTTTGTTTTTGTTGCTGTAGGCTATCCTCACCAAGTATAAGTCCTGGGATGCTTGTGGAATTGTTAAGTTAAATGGTTCTAACCATTACATACTGTTGATACCAAACCTGTCTGAAGTTTGAACGTATTCACACATACATGTGAAGTTGTATGTTGGTGCTACTCGTGTCCAGATAAAAAAGAGAGAAGCTTTGGGGTATTGAAATCTGGGGCTACTTCTGTGAAGTGCTCTTTGTAATCAGTGATTCTGCCCTAACAAGATGGTGGTTCTGAAGCAACAAAGGACCCCTTTGTTGGCCGTAAGATTAACCTGCCTGCGAAACACAAGGAATGTAGCTCACATTGCGGGCCGCTAGCTTCCCAAGCCCCCCTCCATCAGAGCCCCTCTCTCCCTGCGGCATCGGGAGAATCCCTTTAAGATGGCCGATCTCTCAGGCCTGTGGGCTTATGCTCATCACGCAATTCCCTTACATGGGAAGATGGGGAATCCTGATCTCCGTGAAGGAAAACTGTGGCTAGCGATGCTGAGAGAGACTAAATAGAGAAATCCAGGAGGCACTGATATTAACAATGTTTTTCTGCTCCTGTTGTGAGGGCAGCAGAATTGTGACTAACTTCCTCTTCCGCCAAAGGCTGTAAATGGCAGATGTGATCCTTCCCTCTGTGCATTTAGTCTGCGTGTGGTTTGGACACAGCAGCCACTATCTGTACCCAGGGAGCAGGTGCGGTACAGGGCCTTCATTGGCAACCCTTTGGCCTCCAGCGCCTCCTAACTGTTGGGCCAGCTTAGAAACAGCTTAGAAACATTCACCTGGAAGAGGGAATTTGAGCAGGATCAGGAAGGTTATATGGTCAGAAGAGGAATTGTCTTTACGTATATATTCCACATAAAAATGCAACGTGTGTGTGTGTGTGTGTGTGTGTGTGTGTATGTGTGTGTGTGTGTGTGTGTGTGTGTGTGTGTGTGGACATGCTGTCCCCTCTAATCACACATCATACAAGTCAGCTCTCTGCCCTGACTAAGAGAATGGCATCCAGTAGTTTCACAAAAGGTTTGCTGTGTGTTTGGAGTCTGTGGCAGTTAGCCATGACTGACAGTATGGCACAGTTTCACAAAAGGTTGGCTGTGTGTTGGCAGAAAGTACCTGTAGTTCCGTTGTCAGGAGGGTGTGTCTGAGTGTAGCCACGAGTGTAGTACATGGATTGAACTGCAGCTGGCAGTGGTCCATGCCAACTGTGCCCAAACCGGTGCCAGTCTTCCTGGGCTAATGTGCTTGCCCTGCACAGAGCTGTGCCCGTATTGTACGTGTAGACCCACAAAGGCTGCAGTCTTCTGTCATGGGCTCAGTCTAGTACAGTAACTCACGATGAGCTTCACTGAGCTTACAGGACTGGAGCTGGAGATCCATATATGACAGGACAAACTATTGAAAAAACTGCCAGTTACGACTTACTTCTTTTGATTTGATGGTTATATTTTAATATATTTTTAAGCAAAAAGAAACATAGTATAGTCTTGCAGCGGTCATTATCATACAGAAATAACTGACCTCTGAACGTTGGGAAGGCCCATTCAAAGTGAATGGAAGCTCCCGCAGCATTCTAGAGAGCCGTTCAATACATGCAAATAATGAGTGCCAAATGAATACAGTCAGATCAGGACAGCTGTAGTTGAAATAGACATGATTGGTTTTTCTAGTAAAGCTACCAAGTCCCCAACAAGCCTCGCTCCTCTTCCCGGCAGGTGTGAGTGTCTCTGCACACAGCGTGACGGATGCTTCCATAAGCACACGCTATGTGACACCAGTCACCTCTCACAGGGGAGAGCAAACTTGGCCTGGGGCTGGAGGGACGAGCCCCCGAACCCCAGGCTGGAAATCCCTCTGCTCATCACTGCTTAGTCATGAAGTCAGTCACAGCACTGGGAGAGGGCTGCTGTCGGGGCATGAGGGCACCGCATAGAGAGGGGCACTGAGAGAGGGGCACTGAGAGAGGGCTGCTGTCGGGCGTGAGGGCACCACATAGAGAAGGGCACTGAGAGAGGGGCACTGAGAGAGGGCTGCTGTCGGGCGTGAGGGCACCACATAGTGAAGGGCACTGATGGGAATCTATAGTGCATAGAGGTCAATGGGTTCGCAGTGAATGGCCAAGAGGGAATATTTGCTACACTTAAAAAATATGGAGACAGGGGACAGGGCCT
>JASCQX010000423.1:7975765-7989151 GCA_030264415.1 Sardinella fimbriata
CGTGTGCATTGGGCAAGGTCAGGCAAACATGGCAGCACTGCTAAGAGGAGCTGATCATATCAGACGGATGTGACTCCAAGCAGTCAGTTCTCAGTCCTACTTGTTTCACGGCTCTTGATTCTTATAGATTCACCATAAGTGCAGAAAAACAAAGGAAGATTTTTTGATTCTTAATCCTAGATTCACCATAAGTGCAAAAAAAAAAACAAAGGAGCATTTTTTATCATATATTTTGTTTATTTTAATGTCATTGTTTTCAAACACACACACATTTTGATTTTCTAACTCCGAACAATAAACACAGGTCATTATAATTATTAATTTTTCCAATATATATATATATATTTATATATATTTCCCATGATGGTCATCAATATAATAAGACATTGACAGGTTTACTCTACAACTGGTTTATGTACGTCTGGTTCTCAAATGGTCATCTGTCTCATTGGAATCCATTCTGTCAATCCATTGGAAATGAAAACACAATAAATATGTAAATAAATGAATGAATATAAAGGAGGTTAACATTACAAGTGGTCATCCCACCTTGTCCCTCCTGTAAGGCAAGATGATCAAACGTAATGTTGGCCTTAAGACCTTTACCTGTGTATTCCCCCGTAACTGAAATAAGGAAAGCAAAAAATAAAACAAAAGGAAATCAAATCTAAACATTGTTACATCAATACAGCATATATGGCTCTCAGTTCAATGCCTTCCTTGACATTCTGGACATTGCTCAGCATGACAGACACCCAGGAAGTGGAGAAGTTCTGCCTGCCTCTTCTCCAGGTTCAATCCACTCTCCTCTCTCCTCCACTATCCTGACATCATTGCTCTCTGCTTTCATCTGTTCAAACTCGCTTCCTTAAAAATGACAGTAACAACGCAGGGCTGGTCACAGCACTCCAGAATGTTCTGTTCTGACACACCTTGAGTGGTTGGGCTTTGCTTTTGCTTTTGATTATTACATTATCGAATGTCAGGTACTAATCAGATCATTTAAAACAAACAAACAAACAAAAAAAAATGATCTTCCTTCCCCGGCCCAACACAAACTACCGTGTGCCACTTTGCAACACTCTGAAGCCACAGCTACTTTTTCCCCTTGAAACAAAGTAAACAAGTTAACAAGTAAACAGTGGTTTAATCCATAATGTCCTTGACAGAAAGATCATTTCTGAATGTCCAGCCAACCCACGAGAGCTCTAAGTCCTCCTAAGGTCCCTCCTAATGTGAAAACATGGAGCACGTCTCACACGTTGGCATATGACAATGATCCTTATTAGCTATCCCCCTCCACCCATGGAAAACCTCTTAGAAAAGGAAAAGAAAATTGGACATCAAAAGATGCAACAGCCCACTCCCACAACAAAAGAATAAATAAATAAATAAAAGTACACATACATCAAGTTTTATTAGTCTTCTTTTTATGACCTTTAAATTTGTTGAGCACTCTATAAATTTGCGTCAAATGATTTGTCCATTGTGTTAAAGTCCTACCCCATAAAATGATCTTGAATTACACCTACCCCCTCACTATATTTGGATCGGGACTGTGGACTGTTGATGGCCTGATATTCGCTTGTCTGGTAATCAGGGTTTTGTCTTCATTTGGCTTATATTTATCAATGGTGTTGAATCTCCATTAAACATTTACTTAAATATATTGACTTTTTTTATTGTCCTACCAGAAAAAATAGGACCCCCCTTTCCCCAAGGTACACCCTCACACTACAACACCACACAATATACGGTAGATTTTTTTGTCATTTTTTCAACAGTATTTTCTAACAGCTATACTTCAGAAGCTTTTTGTCCATATTTTGTTTTTCAAATGTGTCAGCATTACGGAGACAGACAGAAAAGGTACAGTTGTGCTATTATTGGTCATGGCTAGCATCAGGCCAGAGGGTTACACCACAACCAGAGGGAGAGCGGAAACTAGGGGGTTCAGAAACACGGTTCACTTCTCTTTTTTTTCAATGTTCAGGATAAACACACACACTCACACATCTCCCTCTTGTCCCACTGCCTACCATGTACCTAAAGTTGCAGAAAGGAATCAAATGCCACAGTGTCTGATGATAGGGGCCAGCTTTTTGTAACATGGGGCACATCTTCTATCACACCAACTTGGGGCCAAACGTTACGCGTGTGTCGTCTCTCAATTCATCTTCATTGGCAGTTGGCAGCATTAGCAAGACAATACGGTCTTTGGTAATTTACTCGTGAACTAGTTTTGCTCTGTGTCCAGGGCGGGATCGAGGATGACAAAGGGCAGAGTGACGATGAGAAATTAAATGTTCTAAGGCCATCTCTTTTTTCGTCAAAGAGAGAGTCATGGAGAGATGAGTTGTGGGGCGAATAACCTAGAGAAACACGTTGTATCGAGTTCAGGTGAGCTGTTTCAACATGTTTTCTCCGACAAACCGGCTCCACTGTCTGCATCAGGTGAACCAATGAGAGCTCTCAAAAGCCACACAAAACGCCTTTCAGTGACAGAAGCACACCTGAGGACAGAGCACAGGCTCTTTGTCACATCCAACTGCAGCTCCGCTCTCTCCCGCTCAGTCCTTGAGTGACCCTAATTGGGACAGCATGCCCTCACTTCACTTCTAAGCGGCCTAATCTGTGGGGATAAACCAGGGATATTCTGCAAGGGGCCAGAAGTTCACCAACAACACACACACACACACATACGCATAAACAAACAAACAAACAAACAAACATACACCAAACAGACAGACGTACACGTACGATGGACACACCGAATAAACTGGCCATGCTAAGCAAGACATCTCAAAACATTACAATATGGCTTCCCCATCTACTCTCTCTGGGCTCAAGGCCCTCTTGTGGGGTGGGGCAGGTGGCCTGAGTCTTAAATGAGATCAGCTGGAGCTTCACACTTTGCCATTGATTCACTGGAGGCAGACAGATCTGAGCCACAGGGAGGGAAATGGATCCTAATGGAGGTTGGGTTGGATTGGATTGGGTTGGGTTGGGTTGGGTTGGGTTGGGTTGGGTTGGAGCGCGCGCACGCAAGAGCAAACCGCTAAGAGCAAACTGGTGAGGGCACCAAATGAAAAAAAGAGCAAGAAGAAGATAGTAAGACAGAAAAGGAACAGAAGACTGAATCTCCCTAGTTGCTTGGCAGTGTATAATCTACAGCGCTTTGACTGACTGAAAGGCAGACGGGACAGGGGCACAGTGGATGCTGTAGGCAGCGTTGAGTCCTGAATGAAGCCGTCCCCCGCCCTGTCTGCTTCTTACACACAAAAATATATTTAATATACAAATATAATCTGTCTCTAAGTAAAAAAGAAAAAGGCAGTATCTAGAGAGAACAATAAAAACGAGAAACAGAGAGAGAACCATGGCAATAGCAACAGGTTCGCACAAGCCAGCAGGATACAGAAGTAGCATAAGGACCCAGTGATAAGTGTGCTTTTGACTTGTTGTTTTTGACGTCTTTACTAGACATCAACAGGGTAGTCGACATCATCAAATTAGCCATGTGGGGGTTCTTGTCCTTCTCAATAGCATGCTAGGCTACAGGTACAGTTTGGTCTTCCTGGTGCAGTGACCTGGTTGAACTAGCATGAGTTGCTATAGGCCTGCATGGGCTAGATGTGTATACTGTAGCACAAGGTTCTTTCTCAGTCTGAGGACAGTCACTGAATCAAACCAGTCAGAAAGCGCTGCCAAAAACAAGGTTCTTGTGCATGAGATACTTCCCCTATAAGCCAACCCCCCAACATAAAAAATGTAGAAAATGGAAATCCGCTGGCGTTAAGCAAGTTTGTTTTGTACTATGTAGCTAGCCCAGTTGTGAGATAAAGACAGCAACTTACTTAAAATTCTTTACCTCACATAAATACATTTTTTTTTTAGATTTCTTTTTTCTCTCTACAGAGCACTATAGAGCATTGGTTCTAATGCGGCAATATACATGTTGATTGGTCACTCTCATTGTTTGTGCTACATCATGTGAGAGTAGGAAATAAATCTGCAAATAATTCAAAGGCAGTCAGCAACTGCCTTGTTTTTTTTTTGTTGTTGATGTTTTTTTTTGCCTCAACCGTTCGTGCTCCTGGTTTTCACTATGCATATTGGCGATAGTATATAAGTTTACATCGGTTAGGCTATTTAAAAACACACACGCGCGCATTGTGTGTTTGTTAATGCAATATAGACAGTATAGTACTACACTGCTCTGAAGGAATGTTTAAGAGATAAGACACTAAAGACGTTAAAAAAACAAATCAGGTCTACAGACATTGGTCCAGCTCTACTGTGGCAGTTCATAATTAGAATTAGATTAAGAGCAGGGCTAAGAGCAAGAAAGAAAGAAAGAAAGAAAGAAAGAAAGGATGGCAGTGAAAAACATATGCACTGACAGGCAAGAGAAAGAGAGAGTAGCAAAATACATGTGAATGCTGAATGCTTGATTTCCTCTAACAAGGGAGGCTACTCCCCGAGTGCAATGATACACTTAGACTCTGCAAGTTACAGAGAAAGACAGAAAAAAGAGAGAACGTGCAAGTTAAACACACTTATAACAATAGGCAGTAGTTCCGGTTAGAAGCGTTAAGTAAATTAATACAAAAATAAAAAAATACAAATGCACACCCACACACACACACACAACCTACAAAAACATTATATCAGAATAAACCTCTACAAAGAACAATATATATCTATATATATGTATCACATCTGGTGTACAGCAATAATCGCCAAGGTCTTTTTCTCTTTTTTGCCTCCCCTTTGTCGCCATTGGAACAGCAACCAGAGCTAGTGGAGTGGAGTATGAACGCTAGATAAGAAAAGCAAGTTATATTTACAGAGGACACATGGCCACAGGCTCACAGGACGAAGATTGACGAAGGTCCGGATGTGAGGCGGTGGAGGTGTCGGGGGTCTGGGGGGGCCAAGGTAGGTGGGTCAATTTTCAAATTATTCAGGGGTAGTACTTGTTAGTTGTGGTTGTAGTGGTAGTAGAGGTGGTGGTGGTAGTAGTAGTAGTAGTAGTCATTTCATCCTCATCTCTCTTCTCTGTCTTTCTCATAGAATCTTCTGGAAAGTGGGAGGTCTGGAGTGCAGGCCGGGGTAGGAGCCTTTCCTTCTTAGGAGCTGAAGTAGACTGAGAACAAGATGGAGAAAAGGCTTGTCAAAATCAGATCCCCATAAACTAACACACCCACAGGCTCTATGCAAAATCCCGTCCATAAGTCTTTCTTCCACGCATATCTATCAAACATTCAATTCAACTCTGCGTGTGCTGTTGACTCACGGTCAACAGTGGCTGTTATTACAAAGGATGATGGGATTGCATCTCTTACAAACAAAGCCGCAAGCCGCCTGAATATTCATCACTGGCTACAAACTGTTGCAGTTAGCAAGACGTTGCACATGAATCCTGCATGTCATCTTTTGAATTGAGAGAAAAACTAGTTGTAATAGTGACCCCTTACCAATGATAACGATGAGGACAATGACCCCTATCACTCCCAGGATTATCATCATCTGGTGGAAAACAAAACAGAAAGGTTGTCAGTTAGTTTGGAGAGAGGGACAAAAAGCTTTTCAGTAATGGGAACGTGAAACTAATCATAAGAAATCATACAGCACACTGGCAAACAATGACAACTCATAATTCATAACTGGTTAGCTTTTCTGTTAATGTTTTCCTGAGTAACCATTCAGTTATCACCTCCCTGGTTCCTTTCCTGCTCTCTATGAATATCTCACTCATATTCCGGCGCTCCATCTCAAATACTAGAGTGCAGCACTGACTGTTCCAGGTTCTAGTGACTAGTTCCAAGTGATCTATCTATTGTCTGACAGCCCAAGTGACATTGGTCTTAAACCACAACACATTGCTATGATGACATGTAAGCTCACACAAAATATTGTTCAACTAATCGTGTGACCAGAGCTGAATGAGAAATATCATACGATCCTTAATCAGAAATCTAACATTTCTATTGTAGGCTACATATCCTGGTCTATATTTGATTGACGGGATACTGGGGAGTTTCTGATGTCAGAGGGGCTACATCACTACATTGACCAATCAAGAGTGATGTAGCCTCTCTGACGTCAGAAATCCCCCACTTCCCAGTATCCTGTGAACACACTATCTGTGTACCAGCTGCCTGGTGGTATCTAGTGTTCAGTTCTTTGCTACTGTTAGCATTCTCCTATCAATCCTTATTCACAGTCTATAATTACTATTTAATACAGTATGGATATAGACCTAGGTCAATCCTCAACATGTAGCCATCTTCCATAAGAAGACCCTGTTTGTACTTGTTTTCACTTAGTGCAATGAAACCAGACATTAATCTCATCTATGTCTAGAGAGTGAAAGAAGATGAGATAAAGCATCTCTGTGATGCTCTTCACTTGGCCTACCTTGGCATTCTTCCACCAGTACTTATTCTTGAGCTTGGCAGCGCTGGTCTCAAACTGTGAGGCCCCAGCCTGAAGAGCATCAGCACGGTCATCCAACTCGGACAGCTTCTGGTCCCTCTCCAGGACCTTATCGACGTTCACACGCATGATGTCCACCACCTGTGGGGGCCCACGAAATGGAGTGGGTTGAAGGTCAAAACAATCTTGTGGCTAGATAAATAATGTAGATGTCTCTACAAGAGCCTTGGAGATGGGGGTAGGCCTCATAGTATTTGACACTTTGCTGAACTGGTCTGCTTTGTAACAACGCCTTTTCTCACATACTGTCCAATTTACCAGTTGGTAAACTGGACAGTAATGGCAATTTCTTGGTACTTCCTCTCACCACTGGTGTTCAGTGCAATGAGAGGGCAAGTAGGCCTATAGGTCTGTTAGATTAACAGAGAGAAAGCTGCAAACAAACAAATAAACTAAACCTGCCCAAAAGGTAACAAAGACGCAAGGTGTCCTTCTCTCGACTCACCTCATCGACCTGAGCCTGGGTCTGCTGCAGACGGCGGTTGCTGGTGAGGTTGGGAGGGGCCTGACTCCCTCCCTCTGGGGCGGGCGCACCTGCTGGAGCTGACCTGTCAGTCAAGGTGGAAGGTGAAAGGGTCAGATCTCTGGGCCACAATAAGGACATGAAACCATAAGAAGGAAGGCAGGCATCTTGGGGAGCCAGACAGTGACTGTGATCTGATGTGGTGATGATCACAATTGGCCTTTATTGCAGCACAGTGAACTGATGTTATCGGGGTCAACTCTTCTCTTTTCTCTGCTCTCAAATAATAACATGGGCCTCAGAAAACCCATTTCTTTGGCAAAATGGATGGAGTGATCAAAATGGAGTTTAGAAAACTTTCAATGATGTTCCCATAAACATGAAGGGCCTATTGCTTTTGAGCTCCCAGAAACAGTAGCCTTCTTAACATCAAGTAAAGACTGTGCTGAACAATGTGCCTCCCAGACAGATGATAAAGGGATAACATGTTTGTGACAGAAGAATCTGGTATGATTAAAATGTTCAGGCACAAAAAAAATACTCTTTTGTTTATATCCAGGTTCCTTTAAAAAGTTTAATGATATGCTGGATCCTCTGAGGCATTCAGAACCACAGATCAGTGATGCCAAATCTATTAATCATTATTCGTCACGTCAGATGACCCTGGGAGAGAAAAAGCCATTCTGAGGCATTACGAAGCCTTTGCTTTTCATATTGGCTCAGGCCACACATACATGAATGGCACAGAGCACAAAAGAGAGCATGAATCTTTGTCTGGGCAAACACTAATGCACATCTTTTCATGCTGCTCTTCAACCAGTGCCCAGAGGCTAGCTCAAATTAGCTGGGTCTAAGTCATGCTCACCAGAAAAAAGGGCTATTTTGTAGATTCACAAGGAACCCAATTGAAAAAAAAAAAGGAAATGGCTTCGTAGCACTGATGCAGTGTAATCTTATCTGCCGGGTCTCTGTGTTAGCCTTAGATATTTCAGTCAGCTCATACAAATGCTATTGCTCTCATTCTGTTGACACATATTACCCAAATTTGATATAACCCTAAATATGAGAAACCCTCCTGAGCACAAATATGTGGTGTGAAGTGAATCCATTGTCTCACAGGCACTTGTGCAGTCTCATAGGGATCCCAAGAACATCAGTATGGAGGTCAGAGGGAACGACATGAGCATAAGAGTGGCCTAATTGGTTCTCTTTTCAAACCAAACATGGCCAATGATTACTCATTAACAGTGTCCAGAAACAGCATAGCCAGGAAACCATTCTTCTAACAATCTAAAGTAAGATGCTACAGTAGTTCTGGGAAAACTCATTCACATTTAGATATCCAAAGTTTTCCATTTTATGACCTGAAATAGTAGCCTAGCTTTCGCGACTACAGCTGCAAAATTTTGTGCAGCATCACAGAAAGTATGGGCGAGCCCAGGCTACTGAAATAGATTATTTCTAACTACTCTAATGTAAAAAACAATGACAGAAACTTCCAATTCAGCATGAGAATTTTGGACAGAGTGGTGAGGCTATTTTATGGGGTCTTGTGGCAAGTCTACGCTCCCTGTCACCCAATGAACTCTTACTTGGGTAGATATCAATATGCCTGGCAGGATACCACACTCTGATGTGAGCACAAACTTCTGCCACTAGAAGGAGACTCTGAGTAAAGGTCACCTCCAAGAACCCCAAGAACATCAATTGTGAGGTAAAATTTCGGGTTGTACTCTATGTGTTGTGGATTATACCTATAGACTAGGCCTATCATTATACTGGATATGGGCCTGCTGGACTATCATGTGGATTTTCAGGCTTAATTGCCTGCCTGCTTCTGCAAGGCGCCGGAGAGTAGGCCTTGTAGGCCTAGGCTACGGAAGATAGTCGTTGGCAAAATGGCCAATGTTCGTTATGCCAAGAGAAGATTCCACCAAATGGTAAGACATGGACCTGTGACTTTTGTTCAATTTATGGTGAAATCCTACTGTATTTTTATCGGGATGTTGTCCATAGTTTGAGCAACTTACGTTATTAACTAACGTTATTAACTTATTGGCCTATACATGGCCAATTAGGCCCACCATTCTGTTGTTATGAAGGAATAGCAAACACGTCATTATGTAGCTTAGGCTATCAAACTTCTACGGCATTAATTTTTGAAATACCTTTATATTAACCGTAAAGAAATAAATCCTGTCACACAAGAAATAACGCTATGGACCGTGGCCGGTTGGACCGTCAAGGGTGGATTGCATAAGGGCGAGGCCTAATAAGGCCAAGAGCGTTAGCTAGCTTTTCTGATTTGCGCACACATTTACCGTGGGCCTACAAAGTCATGATACCGTTCACATTTGTAAATGTTCAGTAACATATATTTGAAATAAGTTATCCAGTGGAGCTGTGGTGGATGTATCGCTGAGGCGTGACTGTGACTGTGACATCCGACAACCTCTAGTCTGACCATGATGGCGTCGCGAGAGACCTACGGAGAGCCTACAGAATTTGAAATGTGGCTCCACACCATGTTGCACATACTGAGTACAAGACAAGGTTTTACACTGAGAATGTGTTTGTTTTGGCTATAGGCTTTAACATGTCACCCATAAATTTGATTAATTAAAGCATCCATCCATGCGTCCATAACATAGGCTTTAAAGGACAACACCCCCCAAGAACATACACGACGAACAAGATGCCTGCGAGCGTACGCCTGAGCGCGCGAGCGAGAATGTCGCGCGGGTGTGTGCGTATGTTTGTCAACCCCCCCGCTGTCAAGTTGTCATGAAATGCATTTCGACAATTTTCCTAAAATACTAAAACGCCACAGCAATGTGATCAAATGGGCAAGTTATCTGATCATGTTTTACCGTGCGTACAGCGTCCTATTCGTCAAAAAGCTGTTGGATAGGAGCCCTGGCCTTTCCAAATTGACTTGTTTTCCTCAGGTAATTTTGTTTTGGTAGAATGTACTCGCCAGAAGAAAACTGCTGGGGTGTGAACCGATGTGAGAGCATATCTTATGTGTAAACGACAGGGAAATGACATCCACGGCCATCTTATCGTGCAATGAAACACCTGCGCCCTTTGTGCAAGCCGCTTGTCAATACCGTCGGCTAAACAAACAAACGTCTTCGAATATAAATGCTATTTATATAAAAAGAGGATAATCTGGGAAAAACGGAATGTATTCAATATGCTGTCTATGTCTTTGCTGTAGAACGGTCGAGACAAATATGACCGCCAGATACCCCCACCCCCACAGTTTGTTGGCAATATCGCGTATCAAGATGGATGTACAAGGATAAATGGACTACTTGGTCTTGAATCGGAATATCATGGTAGCCTACACTGTAAGATTTGCCGGCACAAAGAATATTAGACTACATTTGAATGAAAGACAAGATGCTATGCATTTAAGGGAGCAAATGTAGAGTATGCCCAATGCTTTTAACGGGGAGGTCGTCGCTCGCTCCAAACTATGAGACCAAGACAGTTTCTTGATAGTGTACAGGGAAAATATTTTGCCTAATTAAATAAAAACGAGTCAACAGAAATGAAAGAAAATTGGCTGGCTGACTAGAAGCAAACCAGTCTAATCCGGTGGAAACATGAGCTTCCAGGTTCTTCCGACTCTGATCAATGGAAAATAATGTCACTGATGATAAAATGTGGTCATTTGACTATTTGTAACATCGCTCCAGCAAGGCATTTATCTAAGTTTATTGTGCATAGCCCACTAGGCTAATAAAATAATTACAGAACGTAACCTAGTATTAGGCCAGGTGAACTGTGGAAATGTTATCAATAGCCAAATAGTAGTCCGTCTATCTGTTCACAAAAAAATCATGGGCTTTCAAAATTACTGTTTGAAATGCTGATTCAGACATTATGTCAACTATAATAACGTATAATAGACCTAGGCCTATAAGTTCTTAGCGAAGGATTGTAGAGCACATAATCTAAATGACATGCCCTATGTGACTATTCTCATATGATCCAAAACGTGGAAGGAATAAAACAACCGAGCCACTCTTTCAGTCTCTGCTTGTATTTAGAAATAGCATTGTCGGTACTCACATTTTTACAGTGGTTTATGTCTATGGAAGTCCAACAGGAATGTATGTCTGAATGGTTGGATGGGCTGCCTTAGGCGTTTTCTCCTTTTAAAAAATCTTCACTTGTTATTTCACAAGCGTCCGAGTTTTAAGCCGGCAAGGATATTTCTTTCACTCCTTTTTTCTGTTTGCGTTAAGGATTATTTGACGCGTTTTCTGTGCCGCGCCTCGCAAATGTCCCTTTATTACAGTGAGCGCGAGTCTCCTCGGTGTCACTATGTAGCCTACACATAAAAAATAGACGCTTGGATTAGAGGAACAAAGATGGCTCGTTGACGTCATTCGTCATCCGGGAAGCTGGATGTTGGAAGGGGTGACCAAAGTGATGGGAGTGATGGAGAGGTAGCTGGTTGCACACAGATGGAAAAATAGGCTATGTAAACATTAACGTATTTTGCTCCGGGGCCCATGTTAACGGCAGACCGTCATTCAGGAGGAAATGAGATTAAAGCCTCTTGGTAATGTGAGAACATCAAGCCAATTAAATACACCTTAACAAAATGGCGGTCCGTGGACGTGGGTGGAGTGCAGCCTTCTCATCCTAGTAGCCTACTGTTGGGTCGCATCCTAGCTTAAGGCCTAGTGTTGACAGGTTCAATGTGAATATCCACGCGCCATAATCACTAGCTAAAGAGTGGTTGCACGTAAATTGAGGACCATGACCACTGGATGGCCATTGAATGTTTTTTTTCTTTTATGGGTGTTTAGAAAATATGGAATCTCTTGTTTTTGTTTCACAGAAGGGAAAAGGTTTGGCAGCGGTGGGATTCGAACCCACGCCCCCGAAGAGACTGGAGCCTTAATCCAGCGCCTTAGACCGCTCGGCCACGCTACCATGTGACCTCTATGATGACGCGTGATTTTAAAAAAATCCGAATGAGAACGTGATAAATGCCCAGATGGTAAACGAAGAATTATAGCGAGCATGTAATTTATTGAAAGCAACTAGCTTGCCTGATAGAAAAATAGCTCAAACTCACCGGAAGTTGTCCATGTTGGGCGAGTCACGCAACTATGCAAATGCGCGCCCAGAAAGCGGCAGATCCTGAGGAGTGAATTTCAAGTATAGGCCTAATTGAAAACATGAAAATACTTGATATATTTTGTATTTTAGGCAAGGCTATTCACACAGTTTTTGTCTTGAAACATTAAGATTGTGCATTTTAAATTTCGGTCTTGGAAGTGTGTCATCAAGAATGAATGTGCCATTGTGATCGTTGGAACATTATAGTAACGTTAAGAAATAGACCATTTGCCAACAGATAGCTTGGGCAAAGCCAATGTTTGTGCGTGAATTAATACCTGTGCATCATGAAGGATATATGGATCATGAAGGAAATAAGTTGACATTCTATCTAGTGTGTAAAAACGTAAAGATGGGGCCAGTAGGCTAGAATAGCCAACTGTGATTGAAGTGAGCAGTAACAAGTAGGCTAAATCACACAGTGCACATAGTCGGTAGTCTGGCCTGCAATTTCCGCCCCCTGTCGGGAACAAATGTAAACATGACACAGAGAAGAATAACATTTCTTTATAGCACATTCTGATGCCTGTTTTTCTCGGGAGAAACGACGAGGTGGCCGAGTGGTTAAGGCGATGGACTGCTAATCCATTGTGCTCTGCACGCGTGGGTTCGAATCCCATCCTCGTCGGAAATGAGTGTTTTTAAAATGGGTGCTAGTTTCGGAGGCCCCTCTTTAAACCTGTAGTACTGTCCAAATCGTCCCCTACTCGACAAGTCGGAAGTTGAGATGGCTGTTTGACACAGTTAAGTGGTAAAAAATACAACCTAGAAAAGAACTTTCGGCGTGTTTCCCTTGTGTAGGCTCAAATGTCAAAGGAACGAGTAGTCTAGTTTTTAAGCGTAATTGTCGTGGTGTTTTGTTCACAGCCTTCACATGAATAGGCCTACATGAATGTCCATTTTAAACCACTTGCTTGCGCATGCCTGTTTAACCAGCAAGGGGCGCTCTGGTTATACGATTTGCCATTTTGTTAGGCCCAATAGTTAGGCCATGTTTAAAAAAATCCTGCATTGTATGCCTACTGCTTTGGATTGTATTTTGATCTTTCATATTAAATATGGCGAATGTTACAATAACTGCAGGAACATTTGTGTTTAATTAGGCTACGCTTCTACTATTAGGCCTTATTGCTACTCCTACTACTGCTACTAATGGTTTGAGCCTTAGCACCTAATTTCTCAAAGATTTAAAAAAAACTTGATATGGCAGCGGTGGGATTCGAACCCACGCCTCCAGAGAGACTGGAGCCTAAATCCAGCGCCTTAGACCGCTCGGCCAC
>JASCQX010000423.1:9029745-9040002 GCA_030264415.1 Sardinella fimbriata
TGAAGAAGGCACGCGCCGAAACGCGTCTGTGCAATAAAAGGAAAATATGCATAGTGCGGCCTCCTTTGCCCTTCACTTATTACTGTATTGCCACATGTAGAATTCCATTGTGTTATTGTATTATTTCATTTTGCAGTTGTGGGACTTAATTTAAGCAGGCTACATGTCGTTATACAGCACTGTTATTGTACAGTACATAACCATTTATCACCAAGGGGAAAGTATTCACAACATTAAGGGTTCGAGCACTAGGGGGCGTTCAGAAACTTTTCTGTAGCCTATGTAGGTTGAAACACTATGTGGTGGTCATGTATTATACTATTGATTTTGATATTGTAATCAAAATTAAAGTCAGCTTTACTGCCAATACCATTTGTACTGGATACAGGAACTGAAATGACAGCAGAGATGTACAGTATAGTAGGCTAATAAAGTAGAACCACTTAAGTACTGTACTTAAGTAGCCTACTAAAATGCAGTATTTGTACTTTATTGGAGTAGCCTATTATTTTTTTCTCCTACTTCCACTTTTACTTCACTCCATATTTTTGATGAATTTAATACTTTTACTCCAATACATTTTCCATGTGCTGAATTTACTTGTTACTTTTATAAAAATGTTACGCATCATACCAAACCCAAACAGGGTTAACCCACCACTGTATAGCTAAGACCTTCACTATCTGATTGTGGAGTCTCAGCTTTCCAACCATGTTTTGTCCTTCCATTTAAGTATGGCATTTAAAGAACACTTCAACTTTTACTCAGTTTTTAGTCAGTTTTTGATGTAGTACTTGTACTTCTACTCCACCCCACTCCAATACTTTATCTCAGAATGACAGTAGTCTCTAAGGCCCACAATATAACAATAGCCTAATAGTAGCCTACTATAAAAGCCAAGGGTAACATAAATGTAAAACTTCAAATAGAGAAACTAAGGGTATGAAAAAGAAGAATGCAAAGTTAGAGCTAGAACAGTAGGAAAAAATGCTAATTTGTACTTCATACTAAAAAGACAAAAAAAAATAAATAAATCAGCTCAAGATGATGTGCAGAATTCAAGCTTAATGGGATAGTATTATTCAGGGAGCAAGACACATAGCAACAGACTGGTTGAAATGATGAAGTGAAGAGGTGAATTGCAAGTGTATATAATATAAAGGTCCAGTCCTACTTGAAGGAATAAGACACCCAAACGTGAAATTAAGTCAGTCTCGGTCACCCCCAGACTTGTCCTGCTGTGGGAACAGTGTTTTTTGGGCTTTAACTTTTTGGGCTTTTAGCGCAGTTGCTGTAAACCAAGGGAGTCACTAGCATGTAAGCTAGCAAGAGTGACACCCTTGGTTTACAGCAACTTTTCCCAAAACAATCTTAGAGCTAAGATGATCTTAAGGTATAGGAAATGGCATATGTTAAGATCATCTTAGCTCTAACATTGTTTTGGGAAACGCAGGGTTTTTTTTCACTGTTTTAAGTCTGGGGTGACCGAGACTGACTTAATTTCATGTTTGGGTGGCATATACCTTTAAAGTGGCGTGTGTGGCCCTGAGTCTGTGGTGTCTGTGTGTGTTATTAGACAGTTCCTGAGAATGGCAGGGTATATTTTAAGTCTCATCCAGGGAAATTAAAGTAAGTTAACCTTATTCCAGGCCAATGAAAGCTCTTGTAAGATGCTGTTAAGCGCACTGTAAGCATTAAACAATCGAAAGGAGAGCTGATCATCTATGGCTACATGCAGGCTTAATGCAACACAAAAGGACCGGAATGTCTAAACAATCTCCACCAACAAACATGGTCAGGAAGAGTGCCTTTTCCTGGGATATATTGCGTTTGTACCTCTGGCTTTCATTCTCAAGTCACAGGAAGAGACCTCCCGAAGCACTCGCTGTGAGCATGGTTTCATACTTAAGTCTCCAGGGTGCAGGTGGGATGGGACAGATTTAGAAGTTGGTGGGTCAAAGCATGGTTTGTTGCCTGAAAGTTGGTATCCAGATAACAAAAACGTCATAGCATGGAGAACACAAAGATAAAATTTCTGTGATACTGCTTCTAACACTAAATAGTCTACATACAGATGATAGAACTTGTAGGAGGACACTGGGATCCAGATGTCTATAAGTCACACAAATTGTGGTGGATGCCTACCTTGCAAACAGAACCTCACGGTGCATATTCTACAGGGCTGGTGGGAATAACGCTTCAGTTTATCCACCCTTCACCTGACTATGTGCCATCCAAATGAATTAGCAAAATGAACTGCCAAAGAAAGGACACCTCACCATAAAGCGAAAAGTTTCATAGTGTTGCTTTAAAAAACAATGAAGACATGGAGACGTGCATTTACACAAATGTAGCCCTGTGGTGGGCAGATGGCATACTTACCTAAAGTAAAATTTATGGCTTATTGGCTATGGAGGATTAAGAGAGTATCAAAATACACAAGACACAAGACTAGATCATGGGAAGAAGTGCTAGGTAGTTCTGTTTAGTCCACTAATATTATGCGGACCAATTGCTATAATGTACCAAAATACATTAATACACATGAAAACAGTGCATTGACAATTTTAGTGTGTCTAAAATAATAGTGCATGTTTTATTGATATTTATTGTTGATGGAAACAATTTGTACTGAGGGCAACAGCATGGGCAAATAGCCAAAAGAAATTGATATAGCCTACATGAAATCTGATAATGCTTTTAAGGTTTATAAAAGCACCAGGAGATTTGGATTGGAGATTTCCTCTTCAATAATAAAACAGTTTAAGAATGACCTAAGGTCATATTTATTTCACACAGCAAGGTGATACCCACTGGCGTCCTCAGAAATATATTTAAGTTATTTAGACCGACTTACGGGCGTAAATCCAAAGAATGTAATATTTAGTTAAGAGGCAGAACGCCAAGCTCTTAGTTTGACAGTGACAACGCTCAAGGACACCGGATTGAGTTTCGTTTCTGACTGAACTTTATCGCACTAACCCGTCATGATCCGTACAGTAAACAGTAGATCCAGACGGAAGTTGTTTACTTGTTGAAAACGACAGCATTCTGATCATGCATCATGCTGAGACTTGTGGCGCTCCTACAACACTAACAGAGAATCGGCACAGTAGTACACAGTCCGGGGCAGAGAGGGGAGACACTTCACTCAGCTGGCTCTGGATGAGAGGGAGCAACAAGCGGCATCGCACAGAGTAAGCTGCTGGTGGACAGGACAAGTTCCCCTGCAGCCTCAGTACTTTCATTCTTAAGAGTGAGATAGGCCATATTCACATTTTCACGTAAGATGTTACACCGACTTACCTTGTGGTTGTCCATTTTTATTTTTTAACATCACGTTTAATATCACCGAGTAGGCTAATTACACTGACTTGCGTTTGGCTAAGCTGCTGTGACGAACACATGGAAATCCCACAAGTTGTTTAATGAACCTGCTGACCAGCATTTCTCTTACACCTTTCAGGGCTACGGCCTAGAGTCTAGTTGCGCTCGTAAGCGCTGCTCTGGACCATGGAGGTACCAGTAGGATTAGGAGGAGTTTGTGACTCCCCTAACACATTTTTTCGCGAATCTTATTCAAACTTTTTCCACGGCGTTCGAGTTGCGAGGACTAACGCTGTCGTCTCCGAAAGATTGGATTTATCGAGTTCAAAGTGTAGTTACTTGCAACAAATACACTCGCGGGAAATGCGCCAAACTAACAGGCACTCTTCACGTGAAGAAGAAACATGTTCTGGGACGGCGTATCTGTCAAGTGATGAAGTTAGTGCAAAACTTCAAAGTGCACAGAGAACTGTCGAAATGGGGGTAAGTCATGTAAATGTTGCCAACAACTCCTCTAACCCTGAGAAGAAGTTGTCGGATGGTGAAACCGAGCGCGCAAGTGACAGGGAGTTTGCTGCCTGTCACTCCAATTCGCAGTCACTTAGCACAGACCTCGACTGCTGTGGACCAGATTCGGCTCGTCACACACCCAAGCTAAGTCCTAACGGTGACGCATGTGTGGCAAACAGTTCTACCAGTACGACCATCTCCGAAACCGCGAGGGAGCTTTGCAACGCTGTCTCGGTCTCACTGGGGCTGGCCATGGAATCGAACGAGGTGAGCGAAAACTCTGCACCGTCTCTGTCGTCTGACCAAAGTGAAAGAAACTTGTTTGAGTTGACATTACTGGACAGTGGGACTGAAAGTGGACCCGTAAATGGCGCTCCCATGACAGAATACAGGAATTCTACGAGAGAGGATCCAATAATTGGAATGTTGAAAAGTAGGCCTACAAATGTGAGCTATATGACGGGGGGAGTGGAGATCTTGCAAGATCCCACACCCTCGCGCACGGGCCGGTCAGATGGTGAGTTGGGGCTTAGCACAGCATGCGCTGACTTCGCCAAAGATTCGGCTGTGGTTCTTGATCATTCTAGGTATCAGTTTGACCAGATGTTGCCGAGCAACTTGACGAACTTCAGTTCTGCAGAACCACTGCCTGCCCGATCGGCCAGTAGCCCGCTCTATGCCATCTACAAGCCTTCTGTCCACAGCACCGATGTTGCAGAAACGGCTGAAGGGAAATATTCCAATCCTTGCAACAAGAAGATCAAGTCCGAGGCGATGGTCACAGAAGTTTGGGGGTACCCGTATCGATATCCAGAGAACCGTAACGCGCCATACGGGCATTATCGACAGACCATGCACCCATATTGCTCAGGCGCACAGCCCGCGTTCATATCCAAATCATACGATTACGGTAGTGGTGGACTGATGGGTCGAGAGAGGGCGACTTCAGAACAGTGGTACGCCAGTGGGATGCTGTCCCGGATGTCTTATCCAACATCTGGATGCTTGAAAAATGACGTTGGACAGTGGCTGGACATGTCATCATATTCCGACGGCAGGTAAACCAACTTTGGTCACTATCTGAATTCAAAATAACATGACAATTCCCTATATAATAGATCGCATGTATACAACTTTTTGTAAGTCAGAGACGATGAGGCAGAGTGGACATCATTCAGTGACCCCTCCAAGGGTCAGGTCAGAAGTGCAGTTTGAGCCATAGCGCACCGTCAGGAATGATTAGTCAAGTTGTGTGTGACAGTTTTTTAATGTTGTCAGTTACACATCAGCCCATCTCTTTATGGTCTTAAGCCAACCATTTAACGAAACCATTTAAATAAATACTAGTGCTTTATAAGGTAAAAAAGCATTTAGAGCTTTTAACAGTTTTCCTGTAATCCTGATATTTTGAATGTTATTAGCCTCTTTCGGAGCGCTTATTGAGGTTAGCGGCTCCGGGGCTGAAATATGTAAATAAATGCTTGATGGATATTTCAAACAAAGTCACAAGATGCCAAAAGTGCACAGCAATATTGGGAAACACTTTTAGAATGACATCGTTATGGTAGGCACGGACTATATATTCATTTTTGACAACAAAATCCACTTGTGGCATATTTAATGGAGACATATGCAAATCCAAAACACAAGTGCAGTTTAACTTTTTTTTTTACTGTTGAGGGAGGGTGGTGGAAACAGAATCAGATTTTGCACAGAGGAAACACTGGATTCAGCAAGTACAATGAAAGTATCACATTGATATTATGCTGAATCAGTTAGATTTTTTTTTAAGTTAGTTGCCCTTGGATAACCTACAGTTAATAGTTTCAGAGGTGCTGCAGATGACTGCTCTTGTTGAGGGTAATAGCCCAAATTAAACTGGCAGACCGATAAAGTCAGTGTGAAAACACACCTTCCTCTTAATATATTTCTATTTTCATTCTTCTGAAAGTGTTCAAAAAACGCCTGTAAATTAGATCGCCTTTGATTATAAACTTGATTTTAATTGCAATAGGCCTTTTTGTAGGAATGGTTCTCAATGCTGATTGCAGGAAAGATGTTTCAGCTGGATATCAGGTTTTGTACAGTAAGAAAATTGTATATTGCTTTGATGATGATGCAATTACTATAGTTAGCTTACACTTCAGACCTTCATTGGCTGGTCCTTCCATTGTGCTGTAATTACTGTACTTGTGAATAGACCCACAGCGGGAGAGTCCTGTTGCTGTTGGGGGGCCGTTTCCATGTCGACCCTCCCTCTCTCTCTCATGGCTCTCATTGTTCTACACACTGCACACACACACACACACACACGCACACACACACACACACTGTATACACTGCACACTTAAAATCAGCAACAATAATTTGTCACCTACATTCACACCATAGAAATTTTATGTGTGTGTGTGTGTGTGAGAGAGAGAGAGAGAGAGAGAGAGAGAGGAGAGGAGAGAAAGAGAGAGAGGAGAGAGTGTATGTGTGCGAATGCCTGTATCACAGTAATGACAGAGTAAAGAGGGGGAGAAACAGTGCATGGGTGCTTGTGCCATTTCAGCTTGAAACACTCCTATGGGGAAGCCTAGAGTAAATCGTTAACTCTGCTGTTTCAATATAGTTTTTGCTTCTTTCAGTGGTGGATTCAGACGTGATGAGTACATTTTTGCTTCAAAGTTGAAAGTTTACCTGCACCAACGCTTTTACACTGTTGCATTTGGATACTGTGTGTTTATGTTTGTGTTTATGCATTTGGGCGTCCATCTCTGTGCTTGTGAAAGATGGATGAATGAAGTCACAGAGGATGAAAGATTAAAAGTCCTATCAGCAATTCTACTGTGAGCAAAGCACATTCTGTGGGTCTCCTTACACAATCTATTAACTTCTACTTTAAACATCAGGCTGTGAAAAACACTGTAAACAGCCTGTTGAATTTTGGTTGTGTCCTGAAGAGGTGTACACACCCAGTGACACCAAACTCCAGCAGACATTGCTTACCATTCCGATCAGTCAGAGTAGGATTCGTGCCTCTTCTCGTGCAAAGGCGATGAGAAAAAAAAACAAATTGTCTCACCTCAAGTGACTAGACATAAGAGATGGCAGGCATGCACGGAAATAAAAAAGCACAAACAAGTAGAGTACATGACAAAGAAAACAGCATACAGGTATAACCGCAATTATGCCAAATATTAATTAATATTATTTTACCATTGGAGTGTGTTTGTGATTGTATCTAATGTAAATAGAATGCGATAAATGTGACATCAAATCACTGATACAGCCTTAAAGATAACAGGCTTGACGTTTGGCTCGAGATTTTGACACAATATGAAGTCTTCGTGCATGACAAGTAGCCAGGCTATGTGTCTAGTGCTTCAGTTCGATTTCTCATTTAGCTACACCACTGCGTCAGGGACCTTTCCGCAGGCTTAGATTTCCAACTGCTCTGCAGACCAGTCAGTGAACAGAGGGAGGGCTGAAAGTGATGACTTGAACTCAGATGATGCATTCCAGCGCATTACATGACATCACAATCAAGCAATAGCGATTGGTTGAAGCAGAAAGATATTCCACCTGGAAGGAAACATATTTTAATGGATAGGTTTCAGATGTTTTGCACAAAACGAAAGAATATCTTTTGATGCATCAGGCTACATGGCAGTATGGCAGAGTGTCAATCCTAGCTAGTATCTATGCCTCACTGTTGTTCCATTGCTCCAAACCTACAGCATGCTATTCTAGTAGGCATGTACACAAACACACACACACACGCACACACACACAGACGAATGTGGGCACAGTATCCACAGATGTAGCGTCAGGTTATTTTCTCTTCATTTTTCCATTCCTACTAACATCTTCCCTCCTCTAAGGCCAGGGAATCAGGGCAGGTCACAGTAACCTTCTAATGGTCGGAGGGCTGTGCTTGCCAGCACTGTCTGTCTAGCCAGGAACCGGTAGAAGAGCAGCCAGAACATGGAGCTGATGCAGCCAACCTTTTTTTGTTAATTTATCTCTGCTATTAATGTGTGGTCCTTCTGTAATGATGCTTACAGACAGAGAAGCGTATGTTTTTGGATTGAGAGTTCCCAAGCTTGCTCCCCTCATGCCGCTTTCAGACAGCTGAGCAGCCGGAAAACACGTGTTTTATAAATATCATATGAAGTCAGAGCTGTTCTTGAGCCCAGACTTTTCTTCCAGTCCCTTCAGACAATATTTGTAAGCTTGAATTGTGGGTGGTGAGGGATAAAGAATTGGAAGGAAACAGATTCACACACATAAATCTGTCCGGTAAAGTACGGAAAGAACTGCATTTGCAGTCAGTATGCGTATCAAGTAGGCTACAATGGCTAACCGTCTCCTGTTTTTGTCACAGGCAGTGGCCTGTGGTCTCTATTATAAAGTACTGTACATTTTCTTTGGTCTTACTTCGGAAGAGAGCCATAGCAGGACAGTTTAATCACGATGACTGAAGAGGGACATTCATTGCTCTTGTTCCATGTCCCTCTGGGATGTTTCCAGTCTGAGCAGGCAAAACTCCCAGTTGACCCACTTAAGCCCCCCCTTGCCACTCATTACTGCTATTTTTCATTTCGTGTTAAAACATGTACTGTAGTTTACACACACTTACACCTCACCCTGCTCCCACGTGCACACACTCACATCATGCATGCTAGGGAAAGGTGTTTTGACCGAATGCGTTTTAATTGGTTATTAAGAATTTGTTTTGGGTCTTAATGATCGAGCGGAGAGGGCTTCACGCTAATGGTCAGTTTAGCTAGACTTGGACTCGTTAGGTAATGTGTTTACTCGTTAAAATCACTTCACCTCCACTCCAAATTATGCCCCCAACACCTGAGGGCTGCCACAGGGCCTAAATGGGATTCAAATTGAGCTCTGTCAACTTCTCACCTCTCTCTCAAACACACACACACACACACACACACACACACACACCTGTGACTTCACACCTTTCAGTGCTATTCCTGCGTGTGCCACTTAAAAATTTATATGTCACCTCTTTAAATTACAGTAGGCTAGGATGTTTCCACTTCTCACATTTATTTAAAGCACTGCTTTTCCCACTCTTTCAAGGAAACTTCTGGGAGCAATACTGGGTAATATGGGTAAAATATTACACTGATGTGAATTCAGAGGACACAGCATTAAACTGCTCTTCTAAATCAGATAGGCCAAGTTTCTGTTTGTGATTGGTTGAATCCCGTTGTAAAATCCATGATAAACCATGGCTGTGACCGCATTTCATTCTATGCTGCGCTATAGGGAAGTGAACGGTGGCGGAGTTGGCGGAGAAATTTTTATCTATGAATAACTCGCTACTCTATATGAATAATGCTACTTTCTTCTTGTTGTGATTTCCTGTCATGAAATCATACCAGGATAATGTGGCAACCGGTTTAGAAAAGCAAACTCGAGTCCATAAGTTATGCTCGTTTTACCACGGCTAAGTCCTCTCTACGTATTGCTGACCGACTCCCCTAAGCCGTAGTGAAACGAGCGTAACTCATGGCCTCTTGTGGGTTATTGCTTACTTGCTGAGAATTATCACAGTATTCATCATAATATCCAATATCCCCACCTCCTTCTCTCTGTCTCTCTCTCAATTCAGTGTATTCAACTCATTTTAATTTAATTCATTGCTCAATGTATAATATTGCCAAAAAATAAGGAAATGATTGGCATTAATTTGGTGATTTGTGTATTTCAGGTTAATGATAAACAATAATGGATGGACATGGTCAGCCTTCTGCCCAGTCTTCACTGTTACCTCATAAGAGAACTTCCTTAATTAGCACAGGCGACAAGCAACAAGCAGCTGATCCCTCAGCTGTCAGTGGGTGTTGTCAGTAGGAAAAGAATAAGAAAATTCGATGCAACTCACAGTACAGAAAATAATGGAGCTAACACTAACTGTATGGAGCACAGAAACTCATGAAACTGATAACATGGAGGCTTGCTTTGCCCCATTCATTCAACAGTAGTTATTGACTTTGACTATTCCTTCGATGTTGTGTCAAAATGTCCGGTTCTTTTTCTAACAGACAGCACTCTGTGATGTCAAACAATTGATTTATTCATACCGTATTTCTCCTTTAATTAGTGGAGTCTCACACCATAACGTGTTGAATCCTCTAATAGAACAATCTGTGCAGCATCTGGGTTTCTATTTCTGCTTCTCCTTGGTACCAGATAGCACAGTACATCTCTATTTGGATTAACACCTGACTTCTGCATCAGTCCAGAAAACATCCATTAATAAACTTTTCATTTGAGGTAATTTGTTGTAATTAAGCACAATAGAGTTAATACTGGTTTGCAATTAGTATGTGTGTGTGTGTGTGTGTGTGTGTGTGTGTGTGTGTGTGTGTCTGTGTTTGTGTGTGTGTGTGTGTGTGTGTGTGT
>JASCQX010000423.1:10132067-10143587 GCA_030264415.1 Sardinella fimbriata
GGCTATATTTAAGAAATATAAGGACTGCTTAAACAATTTTAGCTCTTAGAGGGACAAAATAATAACTCCATTACAGCCTATATATATTATAATATAGTAATTATATAATAATGCATTAAATAACAGTTGTATAGTCCTGGATATTTCACACAGACTATAATGTTCACCAGCAAAGAACAATCATTCAAGAGAATGACTGTAATTAGAGATCTGAATGCAGTGACTATAAGTAGCACAATAGCCTGCTTCAGAAAAGCACCTAATTTGTCTCAACTTTTTAGGGGTTGTGTTTACATTTTATGCTGGAAAGCAAATGGAAATTGATATTTGCCACACTGTTGGCCTCAGAATAAGCTTGATAGGCCAACTTGATAAAATCATTTACAGGGATACCATGAAGGTTGTGTTTGCTATGTTCACCAGACAAACTTTTAATGTAGCTTTAACAGTTCATGTTAAATAGGCCTACTGACAATGGTCTTACACTTTCAGACAGGATATTTTTTCATAATTATGCACAATATGAACACTTCAATAAAGCATTTTTCATATAAGCTCCTCAAACAAATTAGTTATCTCCTAGTATCATCAGAAACTAGCCTTTGCAGGCAAAGAGAGCTGAAGATTTCTAATGGTCTTATTAAGAATATAAAACCCAGTTATAATTTTTACAGTTAGCTGATTTGTGAAATGACTGAATTGTCTTTCATCCATGCCATATGTGGAAGTGTGTTAGGGACCTTTTAAAACAGAAGAGAAGAGTGTACGTTATTGAATCCTTCCTGAGCATTTCAGCTCTCTGTATTGAATTGAGAAATAACTTTTCACCTCTTGAAGTCATTCTGAGGTTAATAGTGTTTTGAATCTAAGACTGACCTTAATCCAGTTCCAAACCAAACTCATTTTTTAATGTTCTAGAAACCGAAGAGCATGGCTGTTAGCATAATAAATAATGTTTTGAAAAATAATTAAACCTTGACTTGAAAGGCATACCATTCATTACTGAGTTTGGCCTGCTGCTTATTGTATTTCAGAGGACTGCTAGACCTGACTTCAGAAGGTGACCTTGCCCAGTGAGCCTTGACTGGTGAAAGGTTTACAGCGAAACTGGATTACAACTTCTTAAGAGCAGGGAATCCCACTCAGTGGTGCAACTGCCCAGGTTCCCTCCTGCTCCTGAATGACCACTTCACCTACTGACTGGTGTCTGAAGCTTACTGCTGTACTACAGGTGATAAAATTATCCTGAAGTAATACAAAAATGTCCAGAGTTAACAATAGCACATGTTTAGTGCAGCAAGCTTATTCATAGAGGGTGCCTAACTAGCCTATATGACATTGCAGTGTGCCTCATGATGCAGACGCTCTGACACTGTACCCAAACTGTACCAAAGTTAGGGTGTAGTGTCGTCTGAGTTAAAGTAATGGACAGAAATACACATAACCTGTACTAGTACAGTCTAAAGAGATGGCAAGCCATGCGATGTTAGTGCATCACAATAAAAACATGTTATATTTTCCTTTGGCTATAGTTTGGAGCTTCATAAAAACTGCCTAATAGTGGAAGATGAATGGCTATTCTTTGAAAATGAACCGGCTTCATTACGTCAGTTCTTACGTCGCAAAAATGCCTCGAATGCTGGGATGCCGATAGCTCCTAGAGCACAAGTAGTGGAGTCTATTTTTGGACTTCAGCTGAGGAATCTATTGGCAAATGCGACGCGTCTCGTGGAGTGGAGGTGGGGGATCTTATTCGCTGACACAAAGTGAAGCGCACACACACAATTATATCAAGGTCAGTCCCTGACAGGGAACAATTGCAACAAACTTTCTAACAAACTGCACAGAATCCAAATTATGTTAATGACATGCACACGACAGTCTCCCTTAAGCATGTTATGGGCCAGCAGGACCGTGTTCCTCTGAATCCTTGTGCGGGCTACTTTAAAAATACCTAATGCTGCAAGTGGGCTATTAAAACAATGACGTTAGCCTAACCTACCCATGGAAGCCCCGCTGACCAAATGCGGCAGGTTTCATTGCTTACATGCCGAAAAAAACATAGTCACGTTCGATCAGGTGTATAGTTCAGAGCGTGCAGAAGTGATAGACATGACTTGGTCAGTTCTGCGACAAAGCCATTGTTAACATCGCGTGCATAATCGGGGACAGAAAAAGACACAGTGCATGATAAAAGACAGCAGCTCTACTACGGCTACTTACAAGTGTTTGTGACAACATTTCTGATGGTAAGCGTCTCAGACCAGCCGGTGCCGGGGCAACAGAGGCTCTGTAACTCTTCCACAGTGGTTCCACCACGGTAGACTAGAGGGCAGTTGGTCGACCGTCTCAATCCAATGATCCTCTGAGAACATGAAACTGCATACCAATTTTCTTCCGAGACAGAGATGATGCTCCGGCAATAATTAGCTTATATTAACGCTGCCTTGACTGTCTGATCGTTAGAGTTTACAAATCCAAATGCTACTGCATTAAAGCAAATTTCCCGAGTGACGCCACAGTTTAACCTACAGAGCATACGATTGTAGTAACCGGCGTCCTATGCGTTGGCTATAAGGGTTGACGGCGTTAGTGGGTGAATAGCCTAATTCGTTAATCCATACTTTCATCCGCAGTTTTGACAAGGCTCTTACAAACCGACAAATTTCGTTAGTCACTATCAAGGTTCTCGTCTTCCGCTGATACAACTAAGGTTCTAGTTACGTAGGCTATATCCCTTCTTCTCTCTCCTCCCTCTCCCCTTTTGCGTCTGCTGTCTCTCCGTTACGTCCGCGCGCCCCCTCCAATCCCGTTCCTCATAGCGGGCGTCATCAGCGTTGCAACAATGAAGAAAAATTGACCTACTGTAGGCTAATGTAGTGTCTGATGAACTGGGTTGCAAGCCTTGTCTATATATTTAATGCAGATCTTTCAAATGCTTCATTCTCTGCACTAAAAATAACAACAAGGCCTAGGCTACTTCGGTCTATTTCTGTGCCAACAAATGTCTCTTTTCAATGTTGGTTGAATTGCATATTGTGAATCCCCATTCTGCGCTTAACTTGAATTCAGGTAATAGCATATCCACAAGAAATTGTATGACATTATGCTACTGGCGATAGCCTTTTGCCTGTGAAGCCACCGTCATATTAAGGCGACAAGTCTGAAACATATCTCGTTTGCTATATTTCATCCAAAGGGTTACGCAAGAGATTACAAATTATTTGCTAAACCTTTGTAATTTATGTGTTTCAATGGCCAAATATATTTGAACATTTGAGACTATTATTCACTGGAATGTTACCTATTCGCTTCACAGAAACACGCGGCACAACTGTAAATCACACATCGCTTTAGATGGCATGGAAAATGTTCGCGCCGCGCTCTGTCTGTTCGGTCTTGTGACACTGACCCAACTTGCTGCTCTAGGCCACCCTCGTCAGCTGGTACGTGGAACAGTTTTGGGCACAGCGCCAAGGAAGAGGGGGTCAGTGAGACTGCAGAGCTGAGAGGAAAAGAAACTGAGGTTTCCAATCCTCTCGGTAACTTGATCACAGCAACTGGCAGTGGGAGAGGAAGAGCGTCTGAGCCCGGTACAATGCTGTAACGGAAAAGAGCGTGTCCTCTCGTGGAAAATTCGTATATAGAAATGTTAGGCTACCGTTGTGTAATCATGTGACACTACAAAGCAGCAGACACTGTTGACTGGTCAGCTGAGAAAGAAAACGTCTGGTTTGTGAAATCAAAACTATCACGATCATTTCTATGCGCGAGTGTTGGCCTGATCATTTACTCTATTCACGCGCTAATAAAATGGAACACTATCGTATACAAGTCCTACAAGGTTTCCTGCTGTCGTGCAAGATTATTATAAGGAAGAGAGATTGTAAGAGTGAATGTTCTGTCTGTCATTGAGAATCTTCCAACGACCTTGAATTCAAGGTCATACGCAGAAGCGCAGAAGTCTGCATTTAAATTGTGCTGCATGGCGCCTCTATGCGTCAGTTTGAAGCCCCGCATGAATGAAACGAACCCGTTTAGATGAGGCGGGCAGGCTTGCGCGCGCGCGCGCGCGTGCGTGTGTGTGTGTGTGTGTGTGTGTGTGTGTGTGTGTTATTCTAAATGCTCACATGGTATAGTCTTCAAAATGATTGACTGTCATGTTTGATGTGATCTTTCAATGATGTTGGGTGGATGCCATGCCACCAGAATGGGTCATGCCCAAGTGGACAAGAATACCAATTCAGGTCATGACCTCAAGACAGGTGGACACCTAGGCTACACAAATGCTATACCCAAAATATCAACAAGAAAACTCGTGCACAGGCACACTCATGTAAATGCACACATTCTCTCTCATAATCACAGACAGAAACACTGTTAAAAATCCTTTTAGATGTGTTCCATGATCTTCATTTAAAAAAAAAAAAAACAGAAATGATATGTGTTGTTTTAGAACATAGGATAACACCCTTTTTAATGTTCAGCCATGTTATTCACAACACAATTGTGACAAATTAGATAGCCTTACTACAGCTTCAGACAGGAAAGGGTGTATTTGAGAAAACTCCATAAAGGTACACAATTTTCAAAACATACTTTTAGTGTTACCCTTTAAAGTAAATTACATGTTCTCTGATAGCTGTGATAGCCTACCATATAGCATATGAACAATTTCCCACAGTAGTTTCTGTCAGACAGTATTTCTGTTTGTCTCTGTGAAATGGTTTTTAAATGAATTTATGTGTGCAGGTTAAATAAGACAGCTTAATTTACAGTATAGTTGCATTGTTTTACTATTAATGACAATGACTGGTGTAAAATAATTTAAGTCAGCAGAGAGGGGGAGAGTAATTGAATGAAGGCAGGCATGGTTTGAGGTATTTTATCCCCCTCTAGTGGTTGTTTGTGGGAATAGCAGAAGACTGCAGCGTGTGCCTGCTCTTCCCTAATGACGTCTGTACAGAGGGTGTCCTCGAGCACAAGGTCATTCAGATACGTGCTGGCTAAGACATTCAGAGAGGCTCATGCAGTTATGCTTGATAAAACCCCTGCATCTTGATGAAAACGGAGTTCATTCATTGATATTTTGCAATTATGTTTTGTTTTTTAAGCATAACATAATTATGTGATTTGTACCACTCTTTAACAATCCACATGTATTTCTATTTAAATTGCATTTTAGATAAACATCACATGCCCTTGCTAAAACTAACATCACATGCCCTTGCTAAAAAAAAGAGTCTAAAAGAGAAAAAACAAAAAACAAAACAATAAAACATTGAATCACTTCAAACTAGGGTAACTGTGTGTGCACACATGTTTATCACCAACTCAAGCTATTAATAGGCTATCACTAGCCTAATTTAAATATGTATTGGATAAGGCATGGTGGTTATAGGAAATTGCCAACTTGCTATCAACATATGCCAAAGTCTCCCGAAGCTATAGCCCTAGACATAAACAAGCAAAGAGAAGGGATTTCTCCCTGAAGGCACATTTGACAGCGTGACAGCGTGTGCCAAACTAATTTTACAGAGTGTGCCATAGATCTCAGTTCTAAAATAGTCATCTGTGCAATCCAATGTCTTGTCATAGTATGGAGTCAGGTTACAAGTTAATGGCTCACTGACAGACAAAGATCACTCTGATCAATTTAAATGTATGTTCATATGTGATCTTTTGCAGAATGGCATATGCTCTTTTTAATGCACTCTAAGTAGGGCCTCAGAGGGATGGGTTTTCAAACATGTAGTCTATTGAAGATTATCCAAAATATATGAACAATAACAATAACAAAAGCCATTTCTTGCCATCTGGGGTTGTTGTGAAGAACATAATTGCTTCTCAAAGGAATTACAGAAAAAATGTTTCCATGGGCACTTATGCCATGTGATTCTTGGTTCTTTTATTGAATTTATTTACAATTGCTGACCCTGATATGCAAACTGTTATATAAAGAAGAATACCACAACCAACCAATCAAGATGCACAATGCAAAATAAAGTACAGAAACACACACACACACACACACACACACACATTTTTGGCTTTAGTGCAAATAAAAAAGCAGATCTTTGTGAATTCCAAGTGACAACAGTTGTGCTGAATCAGACTACCAAAGTGACTACCCAGCAACAGTAGCCTATAGTAATTCTGTGTTCATGTTTAGACACACACTGGGCAGGCTTTTATCCACAGTAACTTGGATATCCTGTAATTTCATTCCTGTCATTGAAAATACATGCAGATGATACAAATGATATTCTCCAAACATTATGGATATTAAATAGCCAATGGTTGCAGAAGCCATATTTTAATAAATGGAACCACCATTGGATAATAAGGTGCAGTATCATACTCTTTTGTAATCTTGGAAGAAACCTCAAGAATGGAAGTTCCTGTAAACCTCAAGGATGGATGTTCCTGTACCTCCAAATGACCTTTACACTTTAGGTACTACTATTAGGTAGAGATAGGTATTTTCAGCATCTTAACCCGTAACAAAAATAGTATCAGTGAAGAGGCACAGGACATTTTAGCACAAAAATGTGCATATAGGCCATTTCATTATTTAATGTTAACATGAGCAAACCAACTTTTATGTAAAATAGGCTTTCATCATGTAAAGATGTTAAGGATGCATATTGCAGTGGATCACTACAATAAAACCATGCTAGCTAGTCTTCACGCATTGTGCTGAGCATGCAACTTGGTGCAGTCATACAGTGAAAAAAAAAGATGAAAGAAAAACAACACAATTTTACACACATCCTGACAACATTTCCATAACATTTCCTCTAAGTGAGGACAATTACGGTAAAACCTAGATTAAAAGCAGAGTTTAAATAAGATATTGGCCCCTTTTACTGGCCTCGTGTGGCTTCAAACTTGGACAAATGAAGGCAGGTCTTAACCTGATGCCTGGTTTGTTTATGAAAACCTCTTAAAGCCTCTTAAAGTTGCACGCCACTTGGCAAAATTTAGACTGTCGGCCAGGGCACTGCTTAAAACAAATTTTTCACTGTTGAACGGCAGTGGCACTCTGAGCACCTTTCTCAATAAATATGATAGATAATATGTTATACATCATTAGATTGGTGAGATTCTCCACCATTCAACCATTTAGCTTGTTTTACAGAAATCAACAGCTACAAGGTTAGGTTATGATCCGATCCATTCAGATCTACTGGCATGGCAAGAAAAGGTGGAAAGACAGTGGTAACTCTCTACCTTTGGTGGCCATGAAGTCTGAATGTGTCCCTTGCTATATTCATACTGTTTTAAACAGTCAAATACTTACCATCTTTGCTGAGCAAAGATTTTGTGTGAAAGGAAACTAGGGTCTTGCCCATATAAATGCATGATCTAGGCTAAATGAGGTTGATATCAGTGGTTGAATGAAATAAAAACTTGGGCTTTTAATCAAGGTTTTACAGAACTAATTCTACTTGTTGACCGCTCCTCCAGGTTTCATCTCTTTGACTGCACATTTCTTAGGTGACAGGACCTTAACATGCATACTCTGCATTGTTCTGCCCTATTTTTCTATGGCCTCAAACCAAAAATGGCAGCGAGGAGTTGGATAAGCTTGTTACGACCTTGTAGTGATCTTTGCTCTGTAGCACTGCAACCTGAGTTGTTGAGGCACTATCCCTTACAGGACTTGAGTGACAGTACTTCAGACACAAACTCTTTTCCATTATTCTCATCTTAAGTGCACATAAAACCAGAAAGCAAAACTGCTTCTTAAATCCTGCCCTTCAGTTCAATGGGAGTGGCACAGCATTCTGTGAGGCAAGAGTAAGGAGGAGTATTAAGTTAGTTTAGTCTGAGGGGTAGTTCCCATTAAGCTTTCCCTTCTGCTCCCACCACTCTCATGTGAGTTGAAATATGTGAGATCAACACAGGCATACAGTAACTAAGCGCACTTTGTGGGGCTGAATTGCTAAACTGGAGGAAGTGAACCAAGGTTTCTGCCCTCAGCCAGTTGATTGATGCTCTTTTTCGAGATGTTATAGGTATAACATCGAAGAAACCCACTGATTTTGAGAGAGGACAGGAATGGGGATGTCCTCTTGCATAATGCTTCTCACTTTACTCACTACTTATTTCCTTATTGAGGATTTCCTCAGGGGCAGTGGAGAAGAGGCACTCAGTTCTTACTGCAAAGAACACAAAGAGTCTCAGATTACAGCATATTTGGTTAAGGCCGTGGAGGAGCAGGAGGTGGATGATTTGGGGGGCCAACATCCCCGTTAGGCTCTTTTTTGTCTGGTTTGGTGGGGCTTGTCTTTGGGCTCTTATGGCCAGACCTCTTGGGTCGCCTCCTCTTGGGCTTCCGCACAGGGATGGCGTTGGACTGGACGGACTCAGCCAGAGAGTCCAGATGGACCTTCCCGCTGACCGCGTCAGAGGACTCGTCTATGAACGCCAGATTTTCCCAATCCAGAGACGGGCAGATCACTGGCTCCTGCTGCGGCGACTGCGGCTTCTTCTCCTTCTCCACATCTCCTTCTGGCACGCGCTCTGTCTCCGTGGCCGCTGAACCACTCTCCGAGCCGGACTCCGACTCCTTGGAGGAATAGGAGTAGAAGGAGGAGCCCGACTCACTGTCGGGATGCTGGCCATTTTCTCGTGGTTTCCCGTCTGGCCCCACTCCGGCCGCCCCGGATCCACTGTGGCCGTGGCTGTGGCTGCGATGGCCACGCCGGCGCGTGCGCCGGGAGCGCTTGAACGGGTCGTCCATAGAAGGGATGCGGAAGTCCATGGACATGTTGGGCAGTTGGGCAGCTGCTGCTCTTGCTCTGAGCTCTTCCATCTAGAATCAGAATCAGAATCTGTTTTATTGGCAAAGTTTACTCACATACACAAAGAGTTTGACTGTTTGAATGTTAACTTTGTATTCATAGACACATGCTGTAGCAATATACATTCAATAGACAAAAAGCAATTTAAGGATGTACAATAGATACAACAATACACATATGGGCATATATATATAGGCCTACATATTACAAATATATACATATTACAAATAATGTGCAAGATGCTTATTGAAATGAACTCTCGCCAGATGAATTTCTTTCCACCAAGCTCCACACATCTGGGATTGCTCCACTGGAGATATATTTCAGAAGGCTGATATGATTGGATAAACCATTTGTCTGTCATCTTTATTGACATGCTACGTCAACTTCATATTGAAACCAAACTGTAACACTGATAAGAGCGTCGCTTCTCCACTACATCACATCTAGTCAAATCCCACCCAGCAATCCTGATGGCTCAATGACTTTCTAATCTATTGAAATCCCTCCCATCGGGCGCGATTCCAGATGAATGCGTGGAGTTTGGTGGAACGAAATTCCTCTGGCGAGAATCAGGTTGTATTGGAATGATGAAGTATGAAATGTGAATGCGAACAGCGTAAGAGAGGGCAAAGAATGAAGAGATGAAGACAGGAGAAGAAGAATGCTCACCTCGGCTCTAGTCTTCTTTGAAAGCACCCGCAGCCAGTGCCCAATCATGCCCAGGATGGATGCAAAGTAGGCCAAACCAAGGATGATCCAGAGCCACACTAGAGGCTTGTACCAATGGTCGCTCCCCTCAATCCCCGAGTCACCTGGGAAAACAAGCAAGCAGGAAAATGCCAACAGCATACTGTCGAAGTGGTGAAAAGGACATTGCCAAATTGCTGTCCAGAAGTAGACTTTCTCTAGACTTCAAGTTGTGTGTCTGCCTCTAGGGGGCGATAGATCTGCACAGATGTACTTATGAATAATTCAGAAAGCATAACAATTATAGGATAAATAATTCAGGCAGCAAATGAAATGACCACTGATAATCCAGGCACAATCTTTAACTATAGGGCATACAGTTTGTAGATTGAAGAGTAAGAAGTATTGGCAGACAGTGAGGTGCTGTTGACAAAAAACTTCACTGTCCTGTTGCTCATAAATGTTTGCCAGAAATCATTTGAAATGATTTGAAATGGAATATTTCAAGACATTACCTGCAACATAGTCTCCAAAACCCACAGTTGTAAGTGTGATGACCACATAATAGGCAGACTCAAGTAGCGTCCACTTTTCCACTCTCTGAAATACCAGGATGGGCACAGCAACGAAGAGGGCTAACCCAAGCAGGATGGAAAACACTGCTGTGATGACACGGACTATAGTGGGGCTCACCTTAAATTTCTTCAGGTGATATCCATGGAAGACAAAAATGGACATGTTTCTGTTCATATTTCTGAATGCTTTATGTTTGATTAAGTAGCATACAGTATAAGTAAGTTTGATTAAGTGATGTAGTAACAAAAATAACCAAAAAAGTAATTTCACTATGAGAGAATGAACTTGTGTATTACCAAAAGTAGCATCTCTACTTTGGCAACAGCTTTTCCCAGTGTTGTACCAATGTGACCACCAACTCCAACCAGGAGAAAACCAAACATGGGAATCCCCACCAGAGCATAGAAAATGCAAAAAAGTTTGCCTCCATCTGTTTTTGGTGAAATGTTCCCATACCCTAAACGAAAAAAAGACTTAGTGTTATTACACTAACCACTGATAAAAAGGAGCATGTGTGGAGTATGGCAGCCAGCAAGGGACACACACCGATGGTTGTGATGATGGTACCAGAGAAGAAGAGGGCACTGGCTAGATCCCAGCTGCTGGTATGATTGCCATTGACAGTGGGGTCTGCACCATTCCCAAGGGCATCTGATAACTCCTGATAACACAGAGTTTGAGAGTGAGGAAAAACTAGCCCACAAACTCATTTCTTCAAATCACTTAGAAAAGAGTTAAATAAAACAGAAAATAATTATTATAAATATGATTTTGGTAAACATAGGCAGACATTTGAATGGGGATTATCTTTGCAAAAAATGAAATGCTTTTAGACCTACAATGATGACGTATATTTGGTGGAGTAGTTGAGACTGCAACCTCGTGTGTCCATGGGTACATATCAGCAGTCCATTTTGTGTATTGCTTAATCTTTTAAAGGGTCTTTGAGAAAACCTGAACATGGTTAGGACACAGTGTGGAGCACAGGGCATTTGTCTTGCTCTCAGAATTACACATCATAAAGTCCAGAAGCATTTTCAGTTTTTGTCAACAATGGCTGATGCACCTACAGTACATACTGCAGTCATTATTATCTTTGTACTTTTTATATCAAGGGTATGGGGTTTGATCTAAGACCACTTCTTATTTTTAGAGTTTTCAATCCACTTGCTGAAGAAAGTTAGAGAATGAAGAATGGTGACAAAACAAGAATGGTGTTAGTGAAGACAAAATTGTGGTTACCCTAAGAGCACTTGTAAATTCAGTTATTGTTTTGGAGAAATTGTGTAGGATGATTTACTGTTCTATGTGGGTAAAATCTTGAACATGCTTTTGTTTCTTTTACTCAAGAAAACTCAACAGAAGCCAGTCTGCCACCGTCATAGGCTCCCTAGATCTCCCACAAGAAGAGGGCGTTAGCACACCAGTCAGTTTGCACAATTAA
>JASCQX010000423.1:11295721-11307208 GCA_030264415.1 Sardinella fimbriata
AAGGGCTTTTAAAGTCACTAGTAGCTGTTGACTTGTAGCCTATATACACAGCTGTCAGTCTCTGATGAGTATGTCACTGGTCAGATCACAGTATCAACTCCTTCATGGGCCTGATTAGCTTGTTTACTGCCAGATTCAGTTCCAGGCAGCCATAGTCTGGAGACTGGTCGGGGTTTCTTTGCACCAAGTGATAATGACAGCGTCCCCGGGTCAATGGGACGTGACGGTATAAGAGGATGGTAACAGCTGCTGTGATGATACGAGTGTGATCTCTGAAGTGCCCTAACCTGGGCATTCATCAGGCGAATTGGACTGTTTTATGGTTGCAAATGACCTGCTTCCAGCATGTAGTGCGAAACAATGTCAGAGTCATACTGTGACATCTCAATTGACTTAATGGGTAAATAGTACACTGAGAACAACAAATAATCTTGCTTAAATTGGTTGCTTAATAGCACCGGCAGGCATTTATCCAGAGGTTACATCCTGCCCAGACTCGATTTCTCAAGTCATTTATGCAAAGAGATGTACTTCAGAATGATATCCTTATTGCCGCCATTTCGTGTCTGTCAGGTACACTTATTGTCATATAATCTCTTTTTTTAGTGCATGCAAGGTCTGTTTTCAGAAACAACCGCAACTGTTTTAGAACAGACAGGCTTTGAAAGCCAAACAGTGTTGGAAGGTTTGTAACAAAACTGAAAACTACTGTATATAACAATGATAACAATACTTTGAAATTAACAGTTCAGACTCGGCCCAATCACTAACTCACATACTGTATGCTAACCCCACTCACAGAATAAAGAACATAGTTAGGAGACATTTTTATCATCCCTCCATCAATTCTGTCTTTCACCTCAATCAGGGGAGTACTGTAAATAAGCCTAGCATCTAATGGCCAGCCATAGACTGGGGTGAGTCTTGAGGGTGTGCGTAAAGTCGCTGAGCTCCAACTGATGTAAACGCTGTCATTTTGCCCAGGACCCGGAGCAGTCCAGGATGGGAACAGTGCTTCGAGAGCGGCCCACACATCAACCTGCCTACTGGTGCTCGTGGCGCTGCAGCTCCTCCTCAAGTTTTGATGCGGAAACGGAGTTTATTTCCCCCAGGGGCTGTAATCATACGTTATTGAGTGTTATTCTCTAACCCTGATACAGAAGCAGTCGCAGTGGTTGCGCAAAACTGAGAGTGAGAGAGAGAAAGAGAGTAAGATAAATTTGGCCACCCAATTGAAAATTGAAACAATGTTATGCAGTAAAATTGTTAGTGTTCAGTTGGATAATTTTCATGTGTTATGTTGTTTTTCCCCGTTTGCAGTCTTAAATCTTATGTAGGTATTTGTTTGCTCTATAACTAAAAGTCAAAGCAAGATTTTTGCATACATTTGTGTGCAAAATGACCATGACCAAGAGAAGTAATGGATTTAATCATGAAAGTGTAATGAGTTGCACCAAACAGGATGTGCTGTATGTCTTAACAATCATTCTAAGATATTTAGAATGTAGAATGGAGTTGATTGAGTTTTGCCAATAGGGTTTGTAAATTATTACACATTAATTTTAATCGTGCTATATTTTTAGCATTGGGTGTCATGCATTTTTTTTTTAATCTGAATAACTGGCTGCAGTCAGTTTGCCCATCGCAACTAAAACGGATAACCTAAGGCGCGGCACCTCAAGATTCTGCAGTGATAACATATCATGCATGGGAAAGCTGAGAATATTTTGTTGACAAAGTACATTTAACATTGTATTTTTTTTTCTTGTAACTTATTGCAAGAGGGTTTTTATGTTTTTTTTTTTTTCCTGTTATCATTGTGGAACATTATTTGACAATGTATTTAAAGATGACGTGCATAGAGCCCATAGTTCACAAAGAACTAACTATTGTTGTCATCTCAGGGCTTTGGGATCAGGTCCATTCCAAGAGTAACATTCTGTATTTTTTTTCACTATTTGTGGATCCCGCAAGATGAGCCCAAAGAATTAGACATTAATAGATGACTTAATACTGTATAGGACCACTCAGTGTTACACTCATTAATGCACACTGTAACATAAGATAAAACAATTATGTGTATTTCAGTTGATCATATTTATATGAGGGTTTATTTTTCTGTTTGGGGGGAAAATGAAATAAAAACATTGACACATACAGTACAGCATATGTCAACCAAGCCCATTTAAAACTGTGCAGAGATACAGGTATGCAGGACTTTAAGATGCATCTCGTAAACATTGTAATGCGTAAAGACTTTTTAGGTTAAATCCTCATTATTGTGTTTGAAATTAAGTATGCATCTCTATACACATTAGAATTCAGTTGGTGGAAATGAAGCATTGTCACACCACAGATGTGTCCTATTTTTGCAAGCTTGATTCTTTTAATGCAAGAGGGGCTCTCACAGACCAAGTAGCTCAGAAATGCTACTGCAATCTGAAATGTAATAGATTGACTCTATTTCTAAGAGGTGTGTTTTTATAACGTGTTAAGAGCAGACACTCCATCTGTCATAAACTGAATCTGCCCACCATATTGTCCAACAGTTATGAGTAAAAGGTCTTAATCAGAGCAATCAGCCTTGACAACAAAATAAAGGATACTGTTTTTTGTTTCCTCAGCTACTTTTCCAATTATTTCTATAGCTGGAATTGCACTGCTGTTCAATAAAACTTCCTGTCATTCCAAGCACAAGCATCTCGGTATTGCCAAACTGTCGCATCACCAATGGACTCCTTTCAGGGCATACTAATCAGAGGACGCTTAGATTAGCACACATGCTAGCTGTCCTAAAATGCTAATCAGATGATTAAGCATTCATATAAACATCCCTCTCACCATGGGAATGCTTGTGGGATGGGATATATATACTGCGTCTGAAATGTTCAGCAGAGAATAAAAACAAAACCTGTCTGAGAGAGACGCAAGTGTGCCCACAAGAAAGGCTTCCCCCAGGCCGTTTGCAACTGGGGGAAATTAGTTTGATGGACAGAGTCCCCTGTCTCCGTCTGAATATCACACAGAAGCAGGCTCTTAAGAGCTGACAGACCCATGGGCTCCCAAACCACATTCACGGAGCTGAATTTGATCCGCTTGTTTGTCGAAAAAAAGATCTACCAAAAAGCCGCAATTATATGTGAAGGCTGAGGTGTTCAGGTGATAAATCCCTGTGGTGTTTGCCAACAAATCAGAGACTGGATTACTAGTGGAGGGGACGTGATACCTGACAGGCCATACCTGACAGCCCCCTGGCAGCCTGCCACCTCCATTTCTTATGTTCAGACCAATGTGAATAGTGGTATATGTATGCGTTTGTGTGTGAAGGACCTGTACAGAAGGGATAGGCGATTGTATTGTGGTCAGTGCAGGATGCCAACACATAGTGGAGGTCATTACACAGAACTATCAGACCTCAGCTTGTCGGAAAGGTCCTATTAAGTCAATGGAATATTGTGCAGCATTCTGATGAGTGGTGAGAATATAGTAAAATAATATTGTTGCAAAGGGAAACATGACAGTTCAATAGTTACCACAAAGGCAGTATGTTTGACACTTTTTAGTGTATATTTGAGACTTAGGTTGCGCTCACTTCACACATCACCAAGTCACACTGGTCTGTTGTCAGCGCATGGCCATTTTTAAAGACATCAACGTTAGCATAATGCTCATGCTAAGCACACCTCTTGTGACCTAATCAGATGCATACAGTACATGTATGGGGGCAAAGGTTACTGAATAAAGTCCCCCTCTGCATATTTTCCAAAGTGAAGATATTTGATTCCCTGTAATGTAAAATGATTGTTGTTCCATGTTTTTTTCTCTATGAAAACTGTGTGTTCATATTTAAGACTGACAACAATAAAAATGTTCTATCTATGTGTTTTTGTAAATATGTTTTTTCATAATCAACCATGCACTCCACAACCATTGCTAATCCACAACTCTTTGCACATAGCCTGGGAATGCCCATGCTGCCTTGTGCGCTCGTTCTGAACTGCATGGCAACCTGGAGACCATGGCCAAAATTTTCGCATGAATTTGGGAACCAATCACACAACGGGCAGAGATGACAAGACGATGTGCGAACTTTTGGACAAACGAAACCTGAAATCCCATACGAGAAAATGTATAGGTGGTCCCCAGATTAAATCTCACTTGAGATTTAGGCTGGTGTTAGCCAGGCTACTTTACACACTGTGACTAAAAAGAATTCCTGATGAAGTTAATACTTCAAATTTATCAAAGACAATAATAAATAAGCTTGTTAGAGTTATTCTCAATATAAAGAAAAACACCATATACAATATTTACATCTTGGTGTAAACACAGAATTGGCAGCAGAACATGATAACCTACTTTTTTCTTGAAGTTGGGAGTGCTTTGACATTATTTTCCCAGCTCTAAACTTTAATTATCCCCCAAAGGGCAGTGTTTGGGACAGCCACATAGAATGATACATAACCCATAGAATAGAGAACATATGCTCACATATTTAATCAACCCATGTAACAAAGACTAAACCATATACAGTACCATAAGATGCTAAAACTACGCCCATTAATACAAAGGTTAAATGTCCATATGGAAATCAGTGTGTGTGTGTGTGTGTGTGTGTGTTCTGCTATGTTGTAGTTTCTTCCAAAAAGGCAGACTTTGAAGGCGTGAACAGGAGGCAAATGTATTGGGGGAAAATAAGTCTCTTGCAAGTTTCCCATAACACCCTGCTCTTAACACAACAAACAGACACTCTGACAGGAGCCACTGAGAAAAATCTGCGCTAAAAGAGACGGGTAGGATCATGCAAGGTGGCATTTACCCATCACCGTAGGAGGCGAGGGATCAAAGAGGGGTCCACACCATTTTGGAACAAATATTCACAAGCTGGTTTTCTTCCCTAGTCTGCTGGAGAGGGAAAACTAACAAACTTCTTTCACAAGCTGAATTAGATTTCCCCCCTCTTGGTGAAATTTTGAAGCAGTACCATTGATCTGAAAGCTCTTTATTAAACATACTGTCTTGGTTTTCCTGAAAAGTCCTGCATCTATCAAATTATAGATTTGGCTTAGTGCCAAAATACTTTATGATCCCAAAACGTGCTTAGATAGTGTAGATATTGTGTGTGTGCACGCGCGCCAAGGAATGTACACCATGTACAAGGAATGTACACCTGTATACCAACCATGTACAGTATTTGTAACATCTAAATCATGTCATACCTCTTGAGGAAGTAAATGCGGTTGAAGGCACACTGTCATTAAATGATGTAATAGATCCAATACAAATAATTTGCTTGTCTAAAGTTTCTTCCACTTCATCAGAAGTAGATGAGGATCTTCATTCCCTGCAGAATATACTGTGTTTCTAATTGCTGACAACCGAATTTGTTTAGCATTGTACTGTATGTGCAGCGAGGGAAGGACAAGATCACAGTCAAAAAAGAAGCAAAGCCATCTGGGCTCCAAAAAGGAAGGTGCCACGTGTTCTCCATAATTAAAGCATCTCAAATAGATCAAAAGCCTTTTTCATTCTCTCTCTCTCTCTCTCTCTCTCTCTCTCTCTCTCTCTCAAACACACAGACACACGTAGAGTATAAAGCAAAAGATTACAAATTACTGGAGGTATGCAGCGCTATCCATGAAATGGTGACAAACGCATATTCTGTTTGTCCTCGGAAATAGATTCCCAAGTCCTCGCAAAGTTGAATAAATAACTAAACACAACACACAATATGCTTGTACAAGATCAGTGCACTTTGGAGTTTAATTTGTACTCAGTCTGTGCTGAGAGATTTTTGTGGAAGTGTATTTGAATCCAAATGTTATCATAGTAAGCCAAATGTGATCATAGTAATGGGCTTCAATAAAAAGCCAATTGTGCATGTTCAAAATGATTGATTTATTTAAAAACCTACAATCTGTTAGGAACTACTGGAATACATGTATTCAATTCTTACCGTTTTAACTTTTAGTCAGCTATTTATTTTTAACTGTAACTTTTTGGCAAGATTTTGGTTCAGTCTGTCCTACCATCTGTAGACAAATATTGTGCATTGTTAGCCTGGCAAGCCAAACTATACACATGAATTGTATAGTCTGGAATTGGACTGTTCACAGCGCTAAAGCCTCTGGGTGGGATAAAGTTGTCGTTCAAACTGTCTCTACACATAATAGGCCAGCGCTAATCAGAGCTATCAGGCAGCCCTTTAATCCAACAGACATCCATTTTGTCATCATGCTAAGCCCACCCCAATGACTCGCCACACATTGATTGTAGCGAGTCATTGGGGTCTGATTGGTCAGTCCTTGGTCGAGACAGGCCAAGATTTGCCTTTACCGTGCGAGACTAGACCAAGTAGCTAGGCAAGAATATATTCTGCCGCTAGGTGGTCTATATTTCTAGGCTAGTGCATTGTGGTAATAGGAAGCCCTTTATTGTTTACTGTTGATCATAGTGTTAAACTTGACCATACTGTAGGTTACACCATTTAAAGGTACACTATGCAATGTTTTAGGTTATAGCGTCATAGTCACTCTGATACTTAAATAGTTCATTCCGGGGCGAATGCGAGTGAGTCTATTTCGCCACCGTCAACCCCTTCCTACCGACTTTACCACACTATGCAATATGACTCGCCCCGCGCCCATAGGGCAAAGCCAAACTCAAACCAAAATTAAGCTGAAATCGCATTTATTAACTTATTAGTCGCACAACTCCACAAAAATTATGTATGCTGGACTGGTCTGAAGAGTAATCAACATGAATTGGTGAGAATGTACAATCTTGTTGCTATATTTTAAATAAATCGCCGCCTTGCATAGCGTGCCTTTAAAAAGTGATTAGCCCGGCCAAAGACAAAAAGAAATCCTCAAAAGAATCCTGCCAGTCTGGGCTGTTGGAGTCTTTCTTGATTTAAGACTTTTTGACCTCGGAACCATAGAGTGAAATGTAGGTCAAGTTAATATTTTAACAACTTTATCTCCCATGCACATTTTTGTTGGATTTTTCTAGTTTGGATGTGAAGAGCCACAGGTCCGAGAGGAGTGTTCTCCTTCAGGGTTTAGGGAAGTGGTACAGTCTGTTCTGCTGTGAGAAGCTGTTCTTCTGCACATACCTGCTGCAAAAATTCTTGAGTTCACACTCAATGATAATCCAGAGGTAAAAAAAAAGCTTATCTTAAAAACTGGTTTGCAGAATCAGAGGATCTTGACCGTTTCACACCATTAACTTGTGCAACTGATATTTTTTCAATGAGTAGGCAGAACTTCTGAAGGCTGCAAGGAATTTATCTAGACTTACTTAGCAGTCTAAGATGTGAATGTGTTAAACGTTTTTGCAAATCCACAAGTAAATCCAAATATAAATCAGTAGCCGAAGCTATACATCAAAGTCATCAAAAGTTTTGCTGATGTGACGTCTGTGGTGTTTTGTTTTGTTTTTTCCCCTAGAGATATTAAAATATCCATCATCCATCTGTTGTATGCATGTTTGTGTGATTCCTCATCAAAATGTAGCCGATTTGTAATATAAATGAAAAGGTCTTCCTGACATTATAAACAAGATTTTATAACAGTGACCCAATGGTGGCTTAGGACACGTCTTCTCACATTCCAAACACTAGGCCATTCATATGACACCTCCAAATGTGGATTATTTGATCAGCTATCTGATTGGATTTGAGGGCAAACACACTTGAGTAGTCTGAAACAGACAAGACACGACCATTCCATACCAGGTCTGAATGAGCTCTTAGTCAAAGCTGTAGGCTTACCTGCTATGAGAAACTGCTTCATGTGCATGATGCAATTTTACTTTTGCCCCTATGGGTCATGAGCCATTCATTACATGTCACTTTTCAGCAGAGATACAGCAGAATACGGCAGAATTTTTCAGGTTGAGGTTATTTTTTTTTTCTTTTTTTTTTTTTCTTTTGATGTGTTCAGGTGTAGGCCTACTAAACAATTGACACCTTGAATTGAGGTATTGCCTTAGGATATGCAGATGTTATCAACATAGACAAATGCTGATAAATTGGTCACAGATTAAAGCTTGCAAGAATAATTGGGTGTTCTTTGTTTATTAACATGATTAGCTTGGATCATGGCTTTGGATATAAGGCATACACTACCAACTCTTTCTGTGAGTAGTAACTCAACATCAACTGCTGTAACGTGAAGGCTATAATCCCACGATGGATTAAGGGCACAACGTGTATTAGTTGTGTCTTTTTGAAGTTTAATATATCCAAAAATCGCCTGTGCATATCGATAGATTGAGAAAAAATAAGACCATAGATAGAGATAGAGATATTCTCTGAAATTAGCATTCCATCTCATAGCCTCGGGTCGCAGGGTTTTATAATACCACTTTAAGTCTGGGGTGGCGATAGTGAGTCTTATACCGGGTAATGAACGTATTGACATGTAAAGACCTACAGTAAAGACGAAGAAGCCATCAGACGCGTCTGGGCTGCCTCAACCGTTATAGTAGAACTTGCTCAAGAGTTTGTGTATTTTTTGTGTATTTTTCCACCTATCTATTGTCACCAAGCATTTTCTCAAATTATTCAAGTTATTCTCAAAAAATCTATCCCCCACATCGCCAGTAAAATAGATTATGAAACTGGAATAAATGAACAGCAAAGCTAAATCCAAGAATGAGATCTCCTCACCACAACCACTTGACGCCGCTACCAAACAGAGGAATTATAAACTAGTGAACCAGAGAAATACAACAGGTTAATGCATACAGTTGTCTGCTGAACTTGCCACTTCTCGATTAGATTGGTAACTTGAACAAATCGCAGCTAATTTGTCTCGTCGAGTGTGTGTAGGCTATCGCAAGCTGATAAGCTATGCTAACTTCGTTTGTCATGAACATGATTACATGTGCACACTGTACATTGTTACAGAATTGCTTCGATGGTAATGCAAGGGATCTAATCCACTTCAAGGCAGCAAATGTGACAGAAAATATTGCTGCAATGTTGAAAAAATGTTTCATTGTGTTTCGTTTTGAACAACGAAACTATAATGTTTCGGAGGTGTTGCAAGTGGAGCGAGCATAATTAACAGGCTATCTGATAAACACCAAACGTAACATTACAATGTGCCCAGTCGGGTCATTAGCTGTGAGTAGTTTAAGTTTAGGCCTACACTAATCAACTTCAGCAAGCTAGTTTACCTAGGTTATGTAGTGGCGATCGAATGGCCAGCTGGGTTTAGACCACGGAGACTATGGTGACGTTTCATATCGCTATGTCAAATTTCAATACTGAAAAGGCATATATATATGCCTTGACCTGCTTGATGGCAGTTTAATATTCCGTAATATCCATTGCCTTGGGTTGTAAAGACTTATATCTGTGGCTGTGTTGAGTGTGGTTGTTGAGAGGTCATGGTGTGGAGGAATATGCAGTGACTGAATGGTCAGTCTTCTTATTACGAGCACGAGCTTCCGAACTGACTTTTTGTGGAAATACTGCCCCTTTAGTGCAGGGAGTATAGTTGTAATATATGACTTTTAATATGGAATGGGCCTTTCAGCATGCTCACCAGAAACGGTAGAGTTGCCAGACATACATACTGTATCATATGGAGGCCACAACTTTTATATTAGGGTGTGAGCCGAAATATAATTTTTGGAAAAGACATTCCCATTAATTTTGCCCTGGAGGTTGGGATTTCCAACAGGGGGCGATGAGATTACAACAACCCCCCCTCCCGCCAATAGGTGGACTTTCCAGAGAGCTGCTGCCATTCTCAACAGGTCAGAGGATGAAGAGGCAGGTAAGTGAATCTGAGCAGTTAATGTTGCTGAGGCTTACACCAGCCTATGGAGAGTAAATCCATTTTGTAGGCTCTTATCATTGTACTCTTACATCACTGTGGTCTCCGGGGCCTGCAAGCAGCACAGGTAAAAAGGCAAATGGATTGCAATCATATGATCTATGGGGAGAGAAATCTGTCTCAGCCTCTTCTTTAAACCCCAATACGGCAGAATAGGTATACCGGTATGCTGCACTGCGCCTCTCAGTCCTGTCCAACAGTGAGCAGTAATACATTCTTCTACAGGCTCTTCTCTCCAATAGTGTTGGAGACAAGTCTTAGTAAACAAAGTTTGATAGAGGGTATTCTATTACATACAGTAACATGAACTACAGTCTCACAGTATTGCCGACTGTAAGAACATGAAATATATTGATATAGGCCTATTGTACTTCAAAGAGAAGTAGCCTGGTCCTTGGATGAAGAGTCTGAAGAGATGTAAACTGCTCAGCAAAATATTTTTGCTTTCAATAGTGAAGTTGTCTTGTCGCATTATAAATATATTTAGGATAAGGATAAGGATTTTGACCGCAGTCACTATTGAACCCTGCCAGGTTTCAAACTCTGAAAATGGCTGATTGTGAAAATCAATTCAAAATAGAGTAATCCAAGTAATTAAATGTAATTAGTTACAATATTTAAGCAATTAGAATAGTTACAGTAACTTGTAATTGTAACCCACATTACATTTTGAAAGTAATTTTCCTGAGTACTGATGCAAAAATATGCTGTACAGAAGCATCACGTATTTCTCTGTCAACTACACATTAATTGGAATGTGAAATCAAAGACTGTGCCTTACTATCACTAAAATATCCATCTCCATAACTTCATCATTCTCTAATGTAGTGAACCATGTGAACACTCAGAAGTTACCTGCTTTTAAAAGAGAGATGGATGGGTGTGTGTGTGTTTTGGGGAGGGGGGTTGATGGCACAACACAGGGCAATTAGAGTACCCTGGTGGTGACAGTCAACTGAGTGCAGTTCCTGGAAGGGTGGTTGGCTTCTTTATCATCAACTGGGACAGAGAGGAAACCAGCCCCATCTGACTTATCTATGCTGGAAAGCAAGCTGAACAAATCTCAAAGATGAGAGAAAATTGGCTGAGGTGTACCATCCCCTTGGGGTTCTTTGTGCTCTACTACTCAGACTGGGGTTGGGCAGAGTGTGTCTGGTTTGCCATTACTCCAATGCCAGAGGAACTAGGCAGAGTTTGGGACACTTGAGTTTGTTAATTCAGGCCTTGTACACACACATAGCTGGCCAGACAGTGATCTGAAAATCGAAGAGGGACAGTAACATCACAATGTAAAAAACGTTCCCTGACTGCACGTGGAGGAGGATGTTTTTTTTTTTTTAATTTGTCATCATTTTGCTGGTTCAGAGAGGTGATTTGCAATGTTCACATCAAATACATATTTGAAGTGCCCGGCTTCTGAAATCAACAATTCTTTCAAAACTTAGTGAGGTAAAGCCTGTATGACCTCTGCAAAAAAAGCCTTGTGTAGGGTAAAATGAGCTTATGTAGGGGAAGCCAGTTGAGCCAGATCAAATATTTAACTGAAAATCAATCATTTTCTTCAAACAATAAAACAGAACAGTAGCAAACATATTTGACTGAGATCTAGCAAAATAGGATAAAGATTGTAAGATTTTAA
>JASCQX010000423.1:11395547-11406763 GCA_030264415.1 Sardinella fimbriata
ACACACACACACACACACACACACACACACACACACACACACACAGACACACAAACACACACACACACACACACACTGTATAACCAGAGAGAGTGTTTCATAAGTCATTCTTAAAGTCCCTCAGAAAGCACTTAATCTTCACTGCAACACTTACTAAATCATCATATGTCACTCTCAGCTTGTGATTAGTGACTGGGCATAGCATGTTTTTTGTTTCATGTTTTTTTTTTTTCTTCAGAAATAGGTTACACGCCTTCGCTATAATCTGTTTTATAGGCCACAGGAGTTCAAGCATGACCTCAGCATTCTTGCTATTTTCTCTGTGAACTATGAAAACAATACAATAGTTTTTTTCTGATTTTCTTTTCATTACTTCTGATTGCATGTTGAATATGCAGTACAGCAGGTGGTTAATCATAGAAGTAGGTTTTGATTGACGCAAGTAGCAAAAAAGAAGTCTGTCTTAAGCAACTGATGACACACAGTACTTGTGCAACAAGTCTAGACAGCTTTATATTGGTCCCCTTATGACTAAAATCTCACTCAGCCAATGAACATTTATTTATGCCTGGGTCTGGATGTTACCAGCTTGAGTGGAGTGATTAGGGCTTGTGTCAAGAGGAGCCTTCTGGCAAGACCAGCAAGCCTTGGATGAGGCTACAGAGGCTGTGTCTCAGTGCTGTTTGTACTGTACAGTATTTCTCCACATCTCAAAGTAAAAGAGCTTCTACTTTGGACTGGACATCTGTTTCTGTCTCACCTGCCTCACCACCCACATGCACACAGGTAATGTCATGTCTGTACATGAAACCAGAGCTACTGAGAATGAGCACGATTGTTGCTGTGACCCAGAAATACTGTATAGGTAGCCTACATTACATGATTTCACAATCTCATTAGATTTTTCATACAGTAATCTTATTTCTTGGCCTACAGCACAATAATTGGTTCAAAGGGAATAGTTTGAAAGCTTCTAGCAAAATTGATACAAAAGAGAGACTAAACTGTTTTTGTGGAACATTTGATTTTTTTTTAAGTACCTATAGGGAAGTTGCTTTCAAATTGTGTTCATTGTCAGTATGTTACAGTATCTTTACTTTACAGCATTCTGTAGAAGGAATTAAAATGAAATTAAGTGTGTATGTCAAAAATCAATATCTACATGTTATCACACATTTGTGTACTTACTTGGGTAAGACTTTACTTGTTTTTTGACAGAAGAGTGACATGAGCCTGTCATAAACATGGGTACTGATCATGAAAGACACCTTTATGTTCATGACTGGTTTCTTTTGGTTTTTGTCATGTAAAGTTGACACTGATTTGGGGTCAGACATGACAAAAACTGAATGACACTGACAACAGTCATAAAAGTGTCATTACATATTCATGATCAGTGCCATGCCATATTTATAACGGGATCATGTCACTCTTGTGTTGGAAACCTCAAGTAAAGTATCACCATATACTGTACAGTGCATCAGTGTGCATTAGCATGCTCTCCTGGTTAACCTGACAGTCGCTCCAAACATGGCAATGATTCAATGCAACAAGTTGTCTTCCATTCTTCCCACAAGCTAATGGCTTGTTCCACAGGAGACAAAGGAGGGTCATTTACTGTACATGATGAGACTTCAATCTCACCATGGATGCTACTGTATGTGAACTACCTCTCTTAGGCAATTACAGCAGGTGCTATATCTGGAGAGGTCACACACCGTTGGATCTGTTGTCTTTATTGTCTTTATTTTCAGTGTTCTGTTGCACAGTGAGATGCAACTTACTGTTTTGTGCTTCAGTAACACTGTGCATAACACATGCTTTCTTACTTGGTTACAAAGATTATTCAAAGTTTTTTCTAATAATGAAGACCAGATAGCCTAATTATTTTTATGTGTTATATTTTTACATTTTCATTTTATGCTCATTAATCATAATTATTGTTCCCGTCATCATATTCTAGATTACTCTAGATGTACCATACTGGTGTTCATGTTGGCCTTTTATTTGTTCCGAACATGACCTTTTACAAATATGACAACCAGAAAATGCCCTATATCTGGTAGAAGTCTGTGAAGACTCTTTTCTTGTTTTGATCTGACAAGGGCACATTCATTGGTTTGTACATACTATCATTGTTCCTGAATCCTTGTTCCACAGTGCCTTTACTGTCAAACATGGACCCTGCACAGTTTTGTCTTTTGATCCTTTTGGTGGCAAATGTTAGGGGAAACCCCACACTGCTGAAACAACACATCCGCAGCTAAGCGCTGGGGCTGGTGTGCTTTGCTGTGCTCTAAGCCTCTTTCAGGTTCCTTGGCACATCTATGCGGTGGCGGCGGGCCTCATCAGGAACACGAGCGCGGCCCGTGTGCGATAAGTCATGCTCCGCGGCGATTATGTCACAAACACTGTCTCTCTTCCCTTCTCTTTTTCTCTCTCTCTCTCACTCTGTCTCTCGCGCTTTTTCTCGCCTCGCGCCAGGCTAAAGTGCCGCCACCACAGCGGCTGCCACCGATTCCCCGCTCGCTCGGGCTCCGAAGGAACCATGTGCATTTTTCAGCGGCTTAATTGGTTGACTGCAGAAAGGGAGGAAGCTGACAGCTGAGACGGCCTTTTTGCGAGACGCCAGCGCCGTGTCTAAATATACTAAAATTCAATGAGGGGCGCCGGCAGCGGAGTGGGGGAGGAGGGGGGGATTCCACCCCTAAGACTTCTAATCCACAGAGTTAGTTTGATTTAACTCACATCTTGTGTTCGAGGAAAGTCAATGTCTGACAAATGTTATGTGTAAGATTCTCTCGGGCTTCAGGCACTTCATTTAGACACGCTTAAAGGAACATGTTCTGTTATTTCTTTGTTTCAAACACATTTTCGGGAGTAACAAATGCCCTATAATTGCAAACTCTAAAGCCAGGGCTGCAATATCACTCAAATTTGCCAGATAGAAATTCACAGTTGCCAGCTGCAATTGTGAAATAATAGGCCACGACTGGCACTTGAAAACACGATTCGACATCAAGTCGCTTCTCTCTTTCCAGTCTTATTGCAGGAGGTGAAGGGGTCTCCTCAGTTCAGACACTATGCTATTGGAACAGCCCGTCATAAATTTAAAGCGAACCTGTACCCACTTTAGCCTCCATCAGGGGAACTTTATGAGTGATCTTAAATTTCCAAGCTGTAGATTTTGCATGGCACAATTCCACCAGTACATTTTTTTTTCTTTCGGCTTTATGGAGCTGGCCCTATTTGATGTCCTTGGTGCTTATATTTTAGCATGGAGGCTTGGCCAGGGTCAGAAAGTACATTGGATTGTCTTGAGACTACAGAGGCCGGTCGTGCTTTGAGTATGCCCTCCCCGTTTCCATTCAAAGACACACAGCAGGCACATAATTCATGAGGATTTTACATGTCTCACGCTGACTGTCAGCTCAGTGGCCCCAAAGACCATCCCAAAAGACCCTCTTCAGAGATATCTTGGCCATCATCCATAACATATAATCTTCTTTAAAGACATTTCTGGAAATGGCGCTTTTTGTGTTTACCCCTTTGAGATTCGATTTGTGTATCATACACATTAATGATCATTAGATAGCACTTGGAAAGATGCTCTCCAACAATAGCAGATGCCTAATGTCCTATCTCGAAATGTACTGTAAAAGAAAGTGACAAAATTACTCAGTATTCAATTCAGATGCTCCTCAAAATGGATGAGTTCTTCTCTGGCTCATGCTACTCTTTTCAGCCAGATATCAAGATGACCAGATCAATATATTTTTCCCTTCTTCAGGCTGACAAACAACCCAAAACAAACTCACAGATATCACTGAGGATAACATGTTAAGTTGGGCCACTTTCTTTTTTTCTTATTTTTTTTCATTCACCCACAGTTTTTTATTTTATTTCCCTACCAGTAATTTCCAGACATTTTATGTTGTTTTGGTCCTACACATGCATTATTAATCTTTAGACAGAATAAACTTATAAATTTACCACATGAAAAATGCAGAAGGAATTTGAGAGAACCTTTCCAGGATAACAGCCAAAAATAGGTCACATCCCACTCATCAGAACCATCTTCATACTGTTAAGGGATGTGGGTGCACAAAAAATGTTGCACTCCAACAATGAAGTTCTTTCCTTTTTCTTTTCTTTTTTTTGAAAGAAAACAAAAACAAACAGCAAACTGTAAGCACAGTCAAGTGTCTGGCAGGAGTTCTCCCAATTAGCCAAAGACAGAGCGCTGTGCTGTGCGGTGCGGTGCGGTGCGGTGCGGAGTGGAGCGCGCCTCAGTCTCATCTCCTTCTCTGGGGCGCTGATGTGCTTGGATGGCCCTCCAACTCCACAAGGGGGAAAGAGAAAGCATGTATGCTTGCTAAATTTACCGCTGCTTCTGACAACAACCCCCCCCCCTCAACTCCCCAACACACACACACACACACACACACACACTTACACGCACACACATACTCATAGACACACATACACCCTCTCACTCACTTCGCCTCACTGCAAGCTCGTCATTTCTCGTTAGATTAGCTTGCAGCTGGATCTGCCAGTGGCAACGTTCTAATTGCCCTGCGGGGGGTGATTGACATCTGAATTGCGGGTGCCAGGGCAGGAGAATATTAATCAGGGCTAGGTGAGAGCGTGTAGGTGTCTCGCGTCACCTGCTCACTTTCATTACAGCGAACCCCCATTCCAGAACCCTACCTTTTTGATCTCCCAGGGGATTATGAACTGGCTGTCATGTTCGCTGATTTCTCAGGTGAACGCCGCTCGTCTACCTTCCAGTCATTTGAAGGACTGTAAGCTCTGAAGGCATGACATGAACCCATGACTGTTCCCCGTCAGTCCTCCATTTGCCAGCATTTTGAATGTTTTATACCCCTTTTCCTTTCTTTCGTTCTTTCTTTCTTTCTTTCTTTCTTTCTTCCTGAGATGTGCAGTACCTGCATTCAGAATGACATTAACTGTTTGCATTGTCTGCCATCTGGGAAAGACAGCTGAGGTGTGACGTCTCAGAGGTGGCTTTGAGAACTCCCAACACTGACTGCTTTTGACTGACAGGCAGCACACAAGAGAGGATGCATTCAAAGCCAATACACACCACAAAGCCTCAAGTCAAACTAGCGGTAGGTCATATATTCTTTTGCTTTATGCTACTATCCTATTTTAATTTGAATGTTTTTTTTTTTCCAAGAAGGGACATCTGTTCTCATAATCCCCACAGTCAATTACCATCCAACAGAGGGCATCCCATGAGGAACGTAACTTATGCTGGATTATGGAGTCATAACACTTAACATTGCATTTGTTCATTAGCCATGCCATTGTTCAAAGCATCTTATGGTGCAGGCCTCAGTACTGCCAGGGAATCAAACCAGTGACCAAATGATCTATATGCAGAGACACACTTCACAGGACCGTTAAAACGTTAAATAAACGCTTTAAACCACATAGATTCATTTTTCATGAAAATTAAACAGACATTTTTTTTCCCCCATTTAGGCTGAATCAGTGCATATTTGAATATGAATGGCTAATACTGGGAAATAGAGACTGTTAAAATGAGCATCTGGCAACAGGCACTGGGGAGTTATTTGAATACATGCAAAGTTATGCCTTATTAAAACCTTGACCCAACCAAGGCATTAACAGATTTCAGTCTATATTTCACTCATGTTGTTTTTAGCATGATAGACAGTGACACAGATGGTATGATAGACAGCAATATTCAGATACAGATGGCAATAATCACAGCATTTGCCATACTGTTCAACTGAAAATGTGACGCAGTTTGACATAACTGGAGATGTGTTTTTAAAGGTGAACTATGAGATCTTGCATGGTCTTTAGTGTAAATTTCATTTTTGTTTAAAATCTTAGGCATCTCCCCTTGATCAGCTTGCTGCCTGCCACCTGAATACATTGTGAATAAGTCTGGTCTCTGGGAACAACACAGAGGCTGTAAAACATCAAACAAACACAAGTGGCACAGGCTGTGCACCAAAACATAACAAACCATGGTAACACTTTATGATAAGGGTACATGAATTATCATGATTCATGCATGAATTAATGCATGATTAATGCATTAATTAGTCTCTGAATATCTCATGAACAATCAGTAATTAACATGAATTCATTGTTTGTCATTAATGACCTCATGCATGAATAACACATCATCTTAAGCATTAAGTACCGTGGCTACATCATCAGGGTTCCCCCCAGCGCTTTATAAATAAGGCGGCCGACTTGACAGCAAACACCTCCCACCTTGAATACGTTCCCAGAAAATAAATAAATAAACAAAATCGCACAAAGCCAGCAGAGTTTTCTATCCATTCTTCTCGATCTCATTATTCGCAGAGTTTTTGTCATAGCATAACATACGCATACACAACATCGGAGCTTTTCAACAGTGTTACTTTTCAACGGTGTTACTTGCTAGTTCATACAACGAACAGTTCGAGAGAAAGTTAGCTTTGAATTTACAACAAAAAATGTACAGCCTCTGCACAGACTCTGTGTCCTTCTCACATTCACATAGGCAAAATATCTCATGATTTCTTTACATAAATATAGCAAACTGCATGTCAAAATAAACAGGTCAGTGGCGAATAGCATTTCTGCCTATTATTAGCAATTATAAGTATTGAAATTGAAATTACAGGTGAACTCACATTGCTTCCAACCCCCATTTCCTCCACCTCAAAATAAGCCTATTTTTTTGTTCCATAGCCAATCAAAATTTGTTCTAAGATGATGTCTGTTACAAAGCCAGGGTACATGAGTGAGTGTGATTTCCTAAACTATCTTGGCCACTTACTGTACTTTCTTTTGTGCACTAAAAAAATGGATGGGCTACAAAATGAAACTGAATAAAATCTGTCAGCATTGCAAATTGTTAAACCATGATGATTCTATTGCCAGATTGCTAAACAACCCACTCTATAGATTTCTTCTGGAATGCTTCCTATGGTGAGACTTCAATAATGGGAAATGAAGACCCAAAACATTTTGGTCTTGATATCTAGTGGCATGCTAATATCCTATTAAACATTGTCAGATTTGGATAGCATAGAATGTCCTGAAAAAAAAAAAAAAACAGATATCACATAGGTCGATGCACCAATGACCAACCCCCAAAGTGGGGGGAATTCATGTTAATTCCTGAGTGTTCATGAGATATTCAGAGATTAATTCAGGCATGAATTCATGATAATTTATGTACCCATACTGTAAAGTGTTACCAAAACCACATTTTAGCCAAACACTGAGGGAGGGGTGGGGGTTGGAGAGCATGCACATACAGTGTACTGTATGGGTGGGGGGCAGTGACATCATTCAGGATCTCATATGCACCTCTAACTTTGCATAACATCCACATATCCTTTCTAGATTGTTGATACCAGCTGATATACAATGTCAATATACTGCCTCACTTAGAGGTTAATAAACTCACACTGAAGGCAACAGCTTCACAGCAGAGTGAATGTGTTCTTTTTTATTGACCTAGTTATTGAGCCCATCCAGCTATGACATTGTATGTGACTGGCTATATGAAGAGGAATTTGAGAACCAGAGACGGGAAAACGGACCTGTTCCACTGGATGAGCTCTCCCAAATAACTTGTGTTGGTAGATGGAATTATTTACCAGTTACTCATCAGTAAACAAACACTGTGTGTGTCTTCATTTCCCGTGTTCCCTCATGTACATGGAGGCGTATCACACCTGCGCGGCGAGAGCTGAGAGTATTGTTTACATCTGTTGGAGTGACTAAATAAACATGTCATTCGTTGGGGAATATGACGCACTCATACCAATTTGGAAAAAAAAAATCCAGTGGGGAGATTGCACATCGTTTTTTTTTTTTTTTTCCAGTGCTGTAGATTGAGTATGACTTAGACCCGATTTAACCCGATTTTAGACCCGAAGGTACAATTTGATAAGGATTGATGAACAGAATGATGAATGTGAAGCACCGACTGGCAGAGCAGGGTCCTAACATCGCCAAGGGCAATGTGAACATCGCTATCTGCTACATGAGCAAATGGAAATGTTTACCTTTACCACTATAGGTCTTGTCCGCACCATTTGCTAATCAAATCAATAAACTAACGTGTGATTGGTCATGCATGGCCTTTTTGCTTCCTTATACACAGTGCTTGCAATGTCATGCATGCTGATGCTGTCTCAATGCACCAATGGTTTTGATTTTAATCAGGCGAAGTTTATGCCCTCAGAAATGTATTTTATTAAATGGTGACTTTCCAGCTTTTCAGTGCCTGACATTGACTTAACAGCAGAGTTTTCTTACCACTCAAATCATGAAGTACTTTTAAACCAAGGTGTTTTATGTGCTGAGCTAAAAAAAAAAAATTCAATCGGTCCTCATTGCTCATTCTTAAATCAAGACACCCGGTGAAGACCACAGGTTTTTTTTTTTTCTTGGCCTCTCTCTCTCTCTCTCTCTCTCTCTCTCTCTCTGTCTCTGTCTCCTGTGGGAACAAGGTTGAAAGGCCTTGACAAGCACACCACTGTTTCAGCGTCACTGCCACAGTCAAAGGGCTATTAGTCAGCTGCTCTGGCTAACTTTGTTTTGTCATTATGGTTACCATGTGCCATTTCAACACACATTGGCCATTTCAACACACAAGCAGAAAATGAAGACAGCCATTACTCAGGCCTGAAATTACATAAAGTCAATATTTCTTGGCTAATACGGCCTAATGCATTAGCCAAACTATCGACACTGATTCTTAGTGGTGCTCTCTTTTTTTAGACAGATGGGTTGGGAGGGGGGGTAGTTGAGGAGTGTGGTGGGAATTAGAATTCAATTATGCAATCTCAGCCAAGGCTCTGTGTCCCATCTTGCGCGGGGGGGCCTTGTCCCAGGGTGACCTTAGAGCCACCCCGACTCCCCAACCCCCAGCCAATTTCTAATACGCCGAGGGCGACTTCAATTTCCACTGTCTAATCCTGACAAGCTCTGGGTGGTCTTCGCCTGGCCCAGTTAGTGCCTCACGTCCCCTTCTCTTCCTTCCCTCCATGGCGCGCCTCTTCGCTGCCTTGACTGCAGCTTGCTAGTGTGGGTTTAGTAATCCTCATTTTCGCTGTGTCACTCCAATATATTTCAATTACCCCCCCACGACCCCCCAGCCACACACACACACACACACACACACACACCCCACTCCACCCCCCTGTTCACTGCAGGTTCATCTTGTTTTTGCTGAGGACATAAACAATTAGGCGCAAGTCAAATGACCTGTAATTCCGAGCGGGACATTTGCCCACTATTCCTCAGGGGAGTAAACAGCCCTTAAGAAATAAATAGCCTCATTCACGATTATACACTTTGCCTGTCTGCACCGACCAAGAACTATTAATAGATTTCCCCCTCAGTGAAAGAAAATGTTAATCTGCATGCTGTATCTCTTTGAAGTTGTTGTGTGGGTACTGTACTTGAAGTAGATTATTTATGGCCACGCCGCTGGTTCTTAAATCCGTTTAAGTGTCCTTAAATGTTTTTCTTTTTTTCTTTCAAAACCGCAGGTTCTGCGTGTGCTTATAGCCTCCTATTTGGCGTTCAGAGCACTGGGATATTTGCATTCGAGTGTGTTCATGCATGGTTAGAAGTCACACGCATACTGTGTGTGAACTACTAAGTCATTGCATGTGTCTGTTAAGCTTAGCGAGGATTTTTTTTTCTTTTTAATTTATTTATTTTGGACTTTTTTGTCAGCGTAGACACACACAAACACGCTGCACACAATTCAGTGGGACAGTGCTCTGAACTTAGATACCTTATAGGGTGTATGGAAATGTGCTCACATTTTCATTTCAAAAGGACGAGGCAAATGCTTCAGCACGTCGTCTCTGAAAATAGGTCATTGTCAAACAATGAAATGAGAGTCGACAGTACATCTTTGCCCCCCAGTGGATACTATTGAAATTGCAGTGTGCACGTGCCATAAAACTGTCAGGGAAACTAAACAAGGCCACATTTTGCATTCATTATGATTATGCTCAGTTGACATGCAGTACGCTTGCGAAAACCCCCAATACCTTATTCTGTCACACAGATGCATTCAACACAGTACAGCAGCCAGAGTGGAGAGGGATCAACGGGCACAGGGTTCATGGCCAAGTGTTTTAATGTTAACAGAATGCTAAACAGAATTTCATGTTCACTCTATGAGGAATAGTGTAGTGAAGTCTAAATATACACTCTAGTCAAGGCATCCCACATAGAGCACATCTGCACAGATTGCTTACTGTAAATTGCTCTGTGAGTTGATCAGTTTCACACCTTCACTGTTAATCTGGAATTCAAATGGGTTGAATAAAACATGAAGCTGGTAATCATGCTGTACCCTTGAGTGCAAACACGCGTCGACTACCAAGAGAACGAAGAGGTGGCTTCGGAGGCTGCAAGATGAACTATTCCTAGCGGCAGTCATAATGTGACACTTGTGCAGTAATTGTGGCGTGTGGAAATGAATGAAGTGGTGGGTTAAATATTGATAAGACCCTAAATTGTAGTTCACATACCCAAGCAAATACCTCAAGCTAACAACCACACAAAGAGGTACCCAGGGAGGCTGAAGGGTTACCATGGCAGTAGAAACTCTTAGAGCATTTAGAGTGAGCAATACTAGCTAATAAAATGTGGGGTTAAACACCAGTGATGTTTCAGCTACATAAGGGAAGCATTCCTGCCTCAAATCAGTGGTTATCTTTAGAAAGAGAGGAACTACTGTGTGCGATGTTCATCTACTTGCCTCCTTAATCAAATACCTTATTGATTAGTTAGTCAATGACAAATACAGGAGTTTGTTCACAGTGCACTCTTACTGAAATGACCTGGATGTAAAGTTCATTGGATAATATAGAAAGAGGCATAATAGTAACCTTTTCCCTAAATCCAGTACTTACATAAACCTATTCATGAATTTAAAGTACTATATACTTTTGCAATATTCCATACAACTTATAGTTTAATGATTTATTGGGTAACACTTTACTTGAAGGTACTGTCATAAGCATGACATGACACTGTCATAACAGTGTCATAAAAGTGTCATGTCTCAGACATGACTGTGTCATAAACATAATGTCAATGTCATAAACTGTTGTCATGAAGTGTCATTTGTTTATTGTCATGACAAGTTGACATTGTTTGGGCTGTCTTCATTATGACAAGTT
>JASCQX010000423.1:14192300-14202724 GCA_030264415.1 Sardinella fimbriata
ATTAAGTCCTAGATTGTTTTGATAGTTGACACGGGTCCCCATAATTCCCAAATTTAACTGCAGTCCCACGCTTGTCCAGAAGATGACAGCCTTTGCCAAAATAGTCGTCCTACTTCTCACAAAGCAATTCATTTGTTTACATGGATTTGTCAGAGCCAAGTGCCTTTTCCTTATTGGGAAATTCCCAATATTATGAATGTTATTTTACGACCACCAATGCACAAACTCACGCGTCTTGGACAACATCATATTTGGGGTACCCTCGACATCGCATAAGGCCACACACGAGGTACTTTAATTTGTAAACTAAAGCTAACCATAATATCAAATTACGCCATATTAACTGCAAATAAATAAACGACTCCTTTGCTGAATATGCAAAAAACTGCCACTTTTTCCAATCCTGCCCTCCAAGCTTGTCTTGACAAACCAAAGTTTGCGATGCATGAAGAACACTGTTGACACTCGAGTCTCGAGGGAAATACACCACAAATGGGCTCCCTCAAACAACTTTAAATCTCCTGTGTTCCCTCTGAAAACTGCCTATAAAATCTCACTATTCTGAAAAGTTGACTGACCAGGCTACTGCACTTAACAGTATAAACAGCACTTGTGTAATGGCCAGGCGCTGGCGTCCAGGCTTAGGCCGGGCCGAGCAGATCTGCTTTTTTTTAAAAGAAAAAAAAGGCCCTACCTGAAGTAGCCTAATAAAGTAGTCTCTACCAATAAAGTCTTGCTCGAATAGGCTACGTTAATGTGTTAGTGTTATGTACAAGCAAGTAAGGAAGTTGGAAACAACAATGAATTCCAAGAGAGATGGTGATGAAATTGTGATGTAACCGTAACTAATGTACCATACATGAACTTGGCATGCTGTTCTTGCTCTCTCTCTCTCTCTCTCTCTCTCTCTCTCCCATCCATGCCTGTCTTTCTCCCTCTCATGTACGTACGTACACACGCACACACGCGCGCGCGCGCACACACACACACACACACACACACACACACACACACAGAAACAAGGAACTCTCCCTGTTGGGACACAGATCAGAAACATAGCCTGTATATAGCCCTACACAACCACGACACAACTAGAAGAAAGTGAGTGTAATTGGAATGCTATGTTCATTAATACTCATATGAAAGAGGAGTCATCTCGGGAACATTAAGCCATGCTATCATTTTTCATAGAGTACACGGGAGCAAGGCAGGAATGATAGAAGTGAATCGTTAAACTGCTAGGCCTATTACAACCAACAGGTGTTTAATTAACGTTGACATCCAGTTTAGGTTCCTCGAGGAACAATGGATAAGGCAGCTGAAATAAATTGTGATATCTCCGAATGATATTATTAAAGTCAAATTTAGGAGGTGTAACACGGGGACTATGATAAGGCACCATATGGGCCGTGCTGGTTTTCTCTCACGCTCTTTACAAACACGGCGCCCCCATGGACCAATTAACGCAGAGCGAGGAGGGATAGTCAGCGCTTTCCTGGGAGAGATTCCGGACTTCAACAACCATTATTATCGCACCCCAGTCTCCGTTACGATCGCGGTCATGAAGATTGCATCAGGTCGCACTTCTGCAGTTCTTCGGCTGAACCGTCGCATGAGTTGTATTACAGTAGCCTATCACATAGTAACTTCAGAAACGCTTTGATCCTCAAAGCAAAAGTAGGTGGAAACAGAAGTTCATCTCATGGAGCTATAATGTAAATAATCCAATTTCCTTTGGGGATATACACTCCAACCGGTGTATAAATGCATAATCCATCAAAGCACTTAGTCTTAAGCTACTGTAGAGAGATACAGGTCTATTGTTCATTGTATAGGCTGCATAAATTGTGCCAAGAGTTGAATTTGTGTGGATAGAAGCCAAAGAAAATTGAAACTTGAAACAATTAAACCCCCGGAGTATAGCTTTAACAGAAAAAATAAAATAATACAAACTATTATTATAATATAACAGGCTTCTTGCGGACAAACATTTGTGCAGAGAAAATGAAAGAAGGGGTAGGCTAAAGTATCTCATAAATCCTCATGAGTCTTCATGAGCTGATATTGACTAAATCACTATAGGCGGTAGGCTATGAGCAATTTGATGATGAGAGGCTGACAAAGTGGGCTGGTACTTAACTGAGCTTAGAGTGAGCTAGGAATTAAATTGAGTTGTTCACATTTCAAAGTAACAATTTTAATTGTTTAAAACAGAATAGTTTAGTGGCAACCTATTCCATCTATGTGGGCAAACATGGACCAGAGCGTGTGGTAGTGAAAGAGCAAGCATCGCAAATCCCATGGCAACAGCAACCAGAAAACATGTCTAAAATAGGGGGCAGTGTTCGCTATTACTATAGCAACAGGGAGACAGCTCCTTCAATCAGCTTTAGGATTTGCTGAAAGCGGAAAAACAAAGCGTGGTCCTTTGCATAACAGTTGATAACAGAAATTATTGCGCGTAGGATAAGCACATCGTTTGACCCTGTTGATACTATTCTTTAATAAGCTGTATCCTTACCCATGTCAACTCACACAACGCCTCTGATGCCATTTCAGCGGACAAAGCATACGCTATCAGTGCGAGCCTCGCTATAGCCTCTGAGATGATGAGGAAATTGCTTGGATGAGGAGGTCACAACCTACTACTATACACATCATCCGTACCGCGCGCGCGCGCACACATACACTCTACACTTCAATGAAAGATGCTGATCGTGTTGACTAAACTTTACTGCTTTTGCATGAGCTAAAGTATTTCCAGTGTTTCGGTTCAGCAGTCTATAGTCCACAATATTTACAAGTGGCTTTTCTACCTCATATTTTAGATAATCTTTATAATTAGGCTACTTAGACTCATAAAAGCTTGAAAATAGAAAATTCTAATTTATTCCAGCAGTTTTACTACGACGAATCCTTACAAACAACGAGCAATGACTTTTATGAATACTCAGTCCAACAGAATGCGTTCATTCAAATTTATTAACGAGTTTAACATCAATACCTTAGTCTACAACACAATGACATTGTCACATGATACAGTTGACAAGCAGGCGTTGCAGAAAATCTTCTGCCTTTGCGTTTTTACTCCCGGGATGTTTACGTAGAACATGTGCACTGAGAGCGGTAAACTAAAAACTCGGCTTGGTGCAGTGTCTATCACGACATAGCCAATGGGAAGATCAGACAGTCTTTGTCTGGCCAATTACGGCGCAGCAGGTTCAGGCGATCCAACGAATCTCCTTCTTGCTTAGAGCGCTGATGCAACTGAATTGCAACAGTGGCCATGTATCTCATAGGGAGCAAAAGTGTTCTTCCTCGGTGTTTGATATGAAATAGTCCCCCGAAACAATAACAGAACATGTTTTTGTTATCTAGGGGACTCGATATATAGGAGCAACCTGACGTTTTCACCCCTACTATTTCTCACATCTCCCAGACACCACGCGCCCTCATTCTTCCATTCACGCTTGGACAGTTCTCATTCATCAACAATTCCCTCTGTTGTCTTTGCTATTAGCCTCTCTTGACTTTCTTAGATTTGTATTTATAGTGCAGGGTCTAGATAGGTTGTAATGGTCTAAAGGTGGCGTGACCCTTGTTGAGGGCATCTGACAATTACATTGTGGGCGGAGGAATCTAAGGTATAATGGTGACCGCGTGACGCAGCTGGTTGCTAGGTGTGGATGACCTGATGCTTTCGCTCAATTAGTCGCCTCTCAGTCATCAACTTCATCACAACAAAGCAACAGCTCAGCCGCACTTCTGTCCTGCACACTCCGAAGGAGCAATGGCTTTTTAATTTCAAATACTTGTCGACTCTCAGGGACCAACGTGCTTTGCTTTTGCAACGCACTCAAAGCTCACATTTCCAGCAAGAATGGAGTAAGTGAAAAACTTGTTACTACTTTATAAGCACTACTTGATGTCATTGGAACTTTCTTTGTGTCTCTTGCTGGGTCTTTGTCTTTTGAGTTTGTATTTCTATTATGTCATACAATACATGTCAATGCAGTGTATAACATCAGACTTTCGCCAACACTGAAAGTTTTAGTAGATACATTGTGTGCAACTGTTGCTTTCGCGGAGGCGAGATTTTACCAGTGTTGTTATTGGTGGACACCCTTCTATTTAGTGTTAATTAGCTCAGCAGTTGTTGGGGTTGTGTGGTGTCATATACGTTAGAAGTTATCATATTCTGGACAGTTCACAGCCATAAACTGGACAGTGTGGTAACATTTCCTTGTGCCGTGCGTAATACTGCAGATATTCTGAACAACAGAGAGCGTTTTGTTCGTCCACAGCCCGGTTGGCAGTTGTTGAATTGCATGCTTTGATGAGGATGAGTATATCATATGTGTATTAGACATCCGATGGTTTTTGATACTAAAATCCAAACTTCTTTCCCGTGTTGTGAATTGATGTGGTGGGGCGACAGTGCATAGCCTACCCAATATCGCGAACAATAGACCTGGGTCATTCCAAAAGTACTGCCAACTGTTGTGCATTACGTCATTGGCAGAGGCTAAACCACGTGTGTGCCCAGCATCTATCATCTGCTTATACACTTGCCTTATGCTTTGGGCGCTTAATCTATTATCCGCGGGATTCAATTATGTGGGTCTTCTGGCCACCCCTTCTGGTATTTTTTGTAGGATGCCAAGTAGTGGAGCAACTTTGTTTTCATTCAAGTGAGCGTGTATCCAGTTGCAGCGTGTTAGACTGGGTTTCATTCATCTAATGGCAGCAACTTTATCTCAGTTTTTCCTGTGATGGTACTACACAGAATGTAAACACAGCATCCAGCTGTATTGCAGTTGTGCGCCACAAACGCTTGTAGACAGAATTTGATGTTAGTATTACATTTTAATCTCGGATTCAGTACATTTGATTTAATTTAAATAAGGATTTTTTTTAGATCGTCCACATAGACTTCTCTCTTGTGGAGTCAAATGTGTTGTTTTGCCCGTTTTTACGCGTGAGACTGGACTCCAACAAACAGCTGGTAAACTCTGCCTTGGGCTTACACTCAGCAACTCACACAGGGAGTTCTACTCAGTTTCCTAAGTGGGCACTAGAGATTTTCTGAGAGGAACAGTGGAGGTTAGTAAATTGGTCCCATGGTAATTGCAATACTGTGTTGAATGAAAATGAGAAGTCTGATCACTTATTGGCATCTGGGAGTGGACTATTAAGATTGAGATTTTTTTTTAAATAGCTGGTTAGTGAATTTTGTAGGTGCTTTGCTAAGACTCATTTATAAAATTATCTGAATAATGTGTCAATTAATTGAAACTGGTTGGTTTAAACCTGTTGAGCCTACTGCTGTGGATAAAATCTTTTCTTTTTCCTAGTTATTTGGTTGTTTTCTTCTTATTTGGTTAATAAGAGGAAATTGATCGGCTTTGAATTTGTGTGACATTTCCATTTGAGCTGATGTTGATGGAGTTTAACACCTGCCGTTTGTTCCTCTAGGTTTCATAATGCTCACCCAGCCCTCTCTCCTGTGGCTCATCACTCGAACTTCACAAACTCTAAGTGTGCCCTCGGACCTCTAAGCTGTAAGGCAAACGGACAAGATGATGGCAGTGTCGGCACCTATTTGGAAGGCTTTACTCGCCTGCCCGGCAGAACCCCTCGCTCTCTCTCACCCACAGGCTAACCACAGCCAATCGGAGGGACGCAGGGGGGAGGGGCCTGAGGAGAGCCAGCACTTAATTGGTGAGTTGCAGTGAATACAGTTTTTTATTTTTCTCAGTTTCAGGTGGGCACCGCACTGCAGCACATTCGTTCTCCTTGAACAGTGAGTAAAATACTGATCGATCTCTTCTTCCAGCATTCTTTCAAATGACTTTAAATGTTGTTTGCTTGATTATGCGCTTTAATCTTACATGCACTGTGATGCTTTTGTTTTTGTATTTGTTTATGTTCTTTGAAAAAAAAAGAAATGCGCAACTATATAATGCTGTAGAAAATACTTTAAACGCTGTAATAAATACTTAATATGAATTCAAGCTTAACAATTAATTATCTTCTGTTTTGCAATAGGTGATGGTCTCACTGACTGGATGACGGAAGAAGTGGATTTCTCCTCTTACCTCCCAACCCCTCACTCCTCACCCTCCCCCAATGCCTCCCTTCCCCCCTCACCCCTCCAACATGACATCCAGGTGCCCTCGGATTTGGAGGTCATGACCTCTCTGCTGCAAGAAGAGCTTGCTCAACTCGAGGATTACTTCCTGTCCGACCCACTTCCTGAGAAAGCCTCGAAACTGGGCAAATGTGACAAGGGTCCAACGCCAGTGGGGCCCCCATCATACTACCAGTTGCCCTATGCGTCATACGCCACCTCAAACCAACCGGAATCCAGCCCTCTTCTTGTTACCCTAGCAACTGGGGAACTCGACCTGCTGAGCTTTTGCGGCAGCCCAATAGGCCGATCCAAGATCCCGAGACACGCCCCATACAGTTGCAGTGGCCGCCCCAACAGCAATGGCTGCGGCCGAAAGCGAGTTTCCGACGGGCCGAGGGTGGGCGAGGGCTTCGAGAATAGCATCTGGAATTCCAAAGGAAATAGCTCAGGTAACCCAGCGGTGGCACTTGGCAGTAGTTACAGCTGTGTTGAAGATGAGAGGGTGGTGGGCAAAGGGTATTGCTTGGGCAGCGCGGTTGAGATCAGAAGATGTGCGATTTTACCAAAGGAAGAGAAAAATTGCCGTTACACAGAAGAAACCATGGCTGGTGGCAAACTTATTGGCAATGGTTATGGCTTCAATGGGCCTCTTGAAGGCCCGCATAAGAAAGAAGAAATGTTGATGTATGGCGTAAGGGAAGTTAGCATTAGTGGCATAGGCGTAAACAATGAGGTAGCAATGATGAGCGAAAGCAAAAGCAATAGTGAAGTTGCAAAGGCCAACAGCATCCCTTGGAAGAGCGAGTCCAACGATGGATGCTTCCTCCAGGGCTCAACCCAAATGGAGGCCTACCACAGCTTCCTAGGTGCTATGAGTGAACCGGTGAAAGTAGAAGGGATGCCAATGGGGCATCGTCAACATAGCGAATTCCACTGTGGCTTTTTAGAGGGACAGGGCTCCGAGTGTTTGGTCGGGGACAGGCAGGGGTCTGACATGGGATCCCCAGGCCCAAGGGTGGTTCGTGGGCTGAAGGAAGACCCATGCCCTCTGCAGAATGAACTAGACGTACTACCAATTGAAGGGAATCCAGGAGAGCGCAGGCAGAAGAAGCGGGACCAGAACAAGACAGCCGCTCACAGGTATACAAAAACAGCAAATTGTAATATACAGTTTAATATAAGATTTTAATCCATCCTTGTAATCTATTTTGAGATGTCTACACACAAACTGAATGATTTGGTTTTTATAATATAGCAGATCAAATGCTCCCTGTCATACCAGTGTCCAATACATCAAGGATGTAGTCATACTATTATAGTCATTAACAATTTGTATGTTTTGAATATGTCAGTTTTGAAGTTTTTATCTCCATATTTTCATTATTTTTAAAATGTCCTTTAATTGTTTTTTTTTTTTTTCTCTCAACAAAGATACCGCCAAAGGAAGCGAGCAGAGCTGGACTCCTTGGAGGAACAGCTGCACGGCCTCGAAGGAAGGAACCGGGAGCTCCGTGACAAGGCGGAGTCGGTGGAGCGTGAGATCCAGTATGTCAAAGATCTCCTGATTGAGGTGTACAAGGCCCGCAGCCAGCGCCTTAAACAGGAGGCCAGCGCTTGAACCCCCTGCACCAAACACCTGATGCCAAGCGCCCGTTAACCAATGCCCCTGCAAGTAGATCCGAGAGCGAAATAACAGGGAATACGGTTTAAGTTAGAATGTTTTAAGAGCGTTGAATGTTTTTTTAAGAAAAGGGATAGGGGTTTTGCACGTTATAAGTGTTTATTATTTTATTTTAATTTTGTTGTTACAAACTGACAAAGTCCACCAGCTGCAGCACAATTTCCCCTACATGAGCTCTGCTTGAACTCCAACTAAGTAAGCACTGTGATCCTGTCATGTCTTAGGTGACAATCAGCTTTTCGCATGGGTATCCTTTCTCCAAGACTACCAATTAAAGCGGGTCCTTGTTTTATATAAATATATATATGATTGATTTTAATTTAGTCTTAAGAATAGCACATATGTTTTTTGGTTGACAAAGGTGATGGAAACCACCTTGTGTGTGTTTTCTTTTTCTTATTTTTAATCCAATACCAGCCATGTGATGGCTACTTTCATCATTGAGCTTAAAAAAAAAGAAGAAGAAGAAAGTGCACTAAGCAGGACAGGAAGTACTTGTCATAATATAATGTTCCAAAATTGTATTCCCTCAGGAAAATGAGCTAAATGAAGTTTTAGTCCCTATCTAAGTAAGTTCTGCAGCTCAGGTTAATACATGTCCAAAGGTATGGAGGTATGTCAGTTTGTAACTTGTGTGTGCTACAAGCTCTATGTGTGTTGGTCATTTTTTCTTTCCTCTGCATGGCAAAGACTTCATGGCTTCTCATGTATTTTTGTTTTCTTGTTCATAACAGACTGTATAGCACACCACCAAGTTCAGAGTGCTAAGTCCCTCATTTCCAGCAAGGAAAATGCCAGTGTCTCACTCCTTGCCCAGTCAGTTCATGTAACAGTGATGTGAATGGGTATTTTAATTCACAAACTACTGCTTGGCCCAGTGTCACTGCTGTATTTGCGAGAACAATCAGGGTTTGTGATTTTATAAGGCTTGAATGCTCTGATTTCTATCTTTGAATTGTTTCTTGAGTGAGAGAAAAAAATACATTTATAGTTATACAGCTTTTTATATTTTTCACTAGAATGTTTGTTGTAGCATTTGATGTCCATACATACAGCAAAAGGGTGCAGTGTCTCTGCTTTTAGCAATATTTCATCAACATTTTATTCAATGTTATTTTTAAAACAATGACTATTTTAAGTCAGGTACATGTCTTTAGGTGAACATAGAATAAGGCATGATGACACAAATGCCTGAGCTACTGAAATGTGAAACTTTAATTTATTTATGAGTTGTTTATAATTTTGGTTCATGCACCTTAAATAAGATAGCAATAGAGGCCAATGTTTTTTCCACATTTTTTATTTCTTATAAAGGTTATTAATGGCAGATATTTTACAGTCTGGCGATATACAATCATGTTTATGAAATATAGCTAACAGTGCAATGTGATTTCTGTCATTTGTGGTTTAGATGTGTGTTTCAATTATGGGGCTACACGCAGTTGAGCTTACACTATTTTGATATTTTACACCAGCTGAAATACCAACAGTAGCCATTTTGTAGGAGACATGTCGATGTGTCATCATATTTGCTTTGTGCTTCATGTCATTCCTCTTACCCAAATAAAGTGATTTGTGACCGCAGTAATACATTTTGAAGCTGGTGTGTTATAAAATATTTCGGAGATTTGGCTGTATGGATAGATTATAATTCTTGGCACAGTAGAGAAAAGCAGCTTTAAAAGCAGGATTTGCGTGCTGATACTTTGTTTTCTTTATTGAGTCACGAATTACAATTAACCGGAGATTACCCAAGTAAAGGGGAAAATCGCGTTTCAAACAAGAGGTCTGCATTAGCATAGCGCCACTATTTGCCCTGTGCAAATATTTGTTCAGAAAGATGTCTCCCACGTTCGGAGCCATGCGTGTCACCCTTCGAGTAATCCTTAAGATCGATTATTTGATGGATCTAATATTAGTTTTAACACTTGAGCAGAGTTGATGCGACCCTTGCGCAAAATACAGTGGATGTGGCAGGAAATTTGAGCTTTGAACTCTGGAGTGATATTTTGTTTCCTCAATGATGGAGACACTACACTGTGGTGAAGGCTGTTGGTGCCAGAGTATGACATTCAAAGTAGGAGTATGTGCGTGTGTCGGCTAAAATAGCATGAACGGCAGCGAAACACTCGATGAAACGAAGGCTACTTATTTATAGAGGAGAGAGTGTGTGTGTGGTGTGCGAGCGCGTGTGTGAGGAAGAGAGAGCATGGTGAGTGTGTGTGTCTGCGTGTGCGTATGTCTGTGGAGGAGGGCGGGGGTCCCAAATCAAATATATTTCGGTCACCAAGTTGCAGGCCTACTTCATTTCATTCACCATGAAACAGCATGCTGTTCTCTTCACGCACGTATAACTACCTATCCATCTACCCACCACGCAAGGTGTATAACATGCTGACCAATGCTGTTGAAATAAATGTTTCACGTTCATAAAAATGTCAGAAAACTAATTTTATTCAAGTAAAATATATATTTTCAAAAACGAATCTAATGTATCCAGACTAATGACAGTGTTTACGTGAACATTTAGGGTTATCGGGGATTGTGATAAAATGATGAAATGATGAAAATTACGAGGTCAAATTGTGGCGATGAGCCTACCGATTTGAA
>JASCQX010000423.1:17384838-17400843 GCA_030264415.1 Sardinella fimbriata
TTACGACTGACACGCCCATAATTTTTAGGAGTTTCTCCTAAATTTGCCAGTTAGGACCTACTTTTAGCCTTAAGATTCTTTGAGAATACGGGCCCTGATCAGCTTACAGTACTGACCAGTTTACAGTCCTGCCCAGCTTACAGTCCTGCCCAGCTTACAGTCCTGACCATCTTACAGTCCCCTCCTCCCTGCTACAGGGAAACCACTGCACCTGCACTGCACCCCAAGGGCTGATGCCATTTAACAGCACAGTGTTGAAAGAGGTCTTTCGTGGCGCTCCCTGAACACCTAAGGCAGGCCCAGTCTGCTCTGACTCTCTGTTGAATGATAAATAGGCTGCACATGTTGAGCAACTCAGCCTACGCTGCCTGCCTGCCACCAACACTTGCAAGGAAGGCCATGAATATTCAACTTTTCATTGTTCCCAGAGGGCAAATAGTTTTGCAGCAAGGCATCCCAAACAACGCTGACAAACAACAGCAGAGGACAAAAGACAGCAAACCACTACAGGCACTGAATATGACTCCAGAAGGATGACTGCTCCCCACAGAGCAGAAGACTCTCTGCAGCAGAAGAAACCAGCCACTAAAACATACTGCTTGCAGTACAGACCTACATGTATCACACTTCATGGAATAAAGAACAGCAGACCCCAGGTTTGTTTAGCAGCGGAAACCTTTTGGCAAGTATTGGATGACACAGTGAAAACTACAGAAAGACAACTTTTTTGAGACATATTGCTGGTGTCAATCTGAAAATCAAATTCAGATTATTTTTTTTTATCACATTACATGTCACAGATTTTTTTCAATTTCTACTTAATAGAAGCTTCCAGTTATGGATTTTAATTGCAATTGCAATTTAGTTGTTTCACCTATTTCGACAAAGTGGACTAAGGCATGCTCTAAAAGAAAGGACTGTATTCAGTCCAGACACCTGTGGATTTCAGGCTTAAAGGGATACACCACCTTATTTTGGGAAATTGCTTATCTGTAGTCAACCCCTAGTTGAACACGAAAACACTTAGCATTTTTTCTCTATGTGTCTGCAATGCCTAGTTTGACAGTGTAAGCTTATTTAACATACCATGCAAGTCTGTGGTACCAAACAAAACATCATAAAATTTATTTACAAAGCACTTTAAAAATTACTTAAAATTCACCAAAGTGCAAAACTGATATTTAATTCTGTCAAGTGGACACTTTTAGATTGATGCTAATGGTACCATGTACTTCCAGTGATTGTGCCAAGCTATGCTAATAATGTCAATCTAGGTACTGAACACGCCGAGAAGAAAATTATATGTGTTTTCTTGAATCATACTTGGGCATAATACAAATACACAAATATCAAAAAAAGGTGGTGTGTTCCTTTAACACAGAATTACAGTACCCCACTAACCCACTGATTTAGCTTCCGTTTGTTTTTAAATCCATCAGTGGAAGTGGAGCTTGCACTCCATCAACAGGTTCTCTTTCCAGGGGAAGTGTACATCATCATCATCAGTAACTACCATCCCCATATCTGACCCCAAGCTTAACTGAGCAAGCTTAAGTGACCGGTCATGACTATGGGCATGGACGTCATTAGGTCCTTTTTAGGGGGGAGTCGTCATCAGTCACACAGATCTGCATATGACGTGAAACTGCACAATCTCAGTTATCCAAATGATAGTCTCTATGCTGTGTTAAACAGTGTGAGAGATAATTAACTGTCAATGTGCTCAACAGCTCTGCGTCCGCACATACAGAGGCATTTTACATTTCTAAGTGCAATAGTTAACAAACTCACATGATGAACCATTGGAGAACATGATCTGAATTCAGCTAGGCTTAATTTGCCTAATTCGGCAAGAAATTACAGCAAAATTCTACATATTCTCCTCTAATACAAATCAAGCCATGAGAGATTAGGATTTGGGTTAAAAGCTGTTTTATAAAGTATATGCCACATTTAGTTTGTCCTACGTTGTGCTGATGGATATCTAGCATAATTTTAATGAACATAATCCCAAACATAAATTTATCAAAACCAAATAACTAACTTACATAGGCGGTAGAGATATATATGTTTTAAAAAAGACAGAAAGAGAGAGAGCAATGTGGCTTAACCGCAAGAGATAGGAGAGGACAGGCAGGGGGATTCACAGAGGGCAGGGAGAATAAATGAGTCAGATAACGGGCCCTGATAAATGCTCTAGAACTTATAATAAATAAATAAATGTAGCCTATTTAAAGGAGAAATCCTAGTGCTGTCTGCAGCAAAAAGAATCAGAAAACTCAAACAAACAACAAACAAACAGGCAGCTAAGGGTCAGTGAATGGGGCACAGGGAAATTAAACTGAAAGTAGGAGTTGAGTGTTAGCTGCAGGTTCACTACATGTTGGATCAGATTTCCTCCCAACAGCACTCAGTGGTCTTAAATAACAGGGCCATGGACTGATTCACACTGGATTTCTCCTTAGCATTCAGTGCGAGCTGTGTACACTGAGCACGCATTCACAATCATGTCAAGGGACTAAGCCCCCCTGTCTCCCACAGCGAATTTTGTGAACTTATGGATGTTAGTCTTCAAACCTTTCCCTGTAGCCTACATAATTCTGTCCAGAACACTGTTATGTGCAGAACTCAAAGTTAATTTGTAATCTCATTGCATCTCATCCTGTGTGCATTAATCTGGAATTGCTCAACAATATCTGTAGGTTTGAAGCCAATTTGTAACTAATTTTGGCCAGGCCTACCCAGCATTTAGTGCATTTGGCCACTCCAACCCTCCTCTCTGTCTGATAGATGACATGAAGGAGAGTACATATGGGACATATAGCCCAATGAGTGCCATTTACAAGTTGAAAATCTTCAAAAATTCACCTTTTTTAACATTTTTTTCATAGAATCTATCAACACACATATGAAAGTATTAAAAAAATGTATTGGTCAAACTCCAGGGACTATTTTATTTTCAGTGCTGTTTTTCTTTTTAAAAGTAACAGCAATGATTTTTTTTTGCATTAAATTTGCAAATACATTAAGTACTAACTGATATCTACCCTAACTTCATGTGGACACTGAACACATACTCCTGCTTTAATATTGCACAAAATTTTTGGATGTTATTCATTTGTTTAAAAAATAATTTGGGTAACAGCAATGAGTTTTTAGTTTTACCGATCCCATCAGATGTATCATTTCACAAGATATTCTACACATAAAATGAAAGAATTTACTTTTGACCTTCATATGGCTTTCAGAAGGCTTTGATAATCAAATTTGCAACTGAATATGTGAATATTTGATTACTCTGATGTCTTTAGGGAGGGAAATATGTTAAGGTAACAGCAATAAGTCAAAACCTGGGGACACAGCTATAATTAGCATTTTAGATAACAAAATACAAATTTATTATGAAAAATACATGTTAGATGTTTAATTGGGACATAGGCATACATAAGAGTAAAAAGAAAAGAAAATTAAATACAGATTTTAGCATCGGGGACAGCACAAAAAGGCTGTTTTTCAGTGTTTGAGTGTTTTGTCTAATGTTCTGAAATATGTACCTGGAATTTGCACCCAAGTTAGAAAGCATTACTCTACAATAAAAAGTGATTGGGGGGGGTTTAAAATGTACATAATCCCCTGGGGACAGAAATTCTTTCGGCAGAATTGCCCATATGCTGCTGTTTCTGCTCTGCATTTGAATATCAAACTACTTCCAAACTACCAATACATTTTGTGCTAAAAACGCAAGTTCATCAGTGTAGGCCTATAGGCTATAAATAGACCTAAATGGAGGTCTATTGTATCAGTAATAATTCCCCTGCCTGTACAAAGCACCAAAGAATAATTTATTTAAGCCACAAAAGAATTATTAGGCTTGAACCTTCAAAATAAACACAGGCTCAGTCTACAGATGTTCCGTCTACAGATGTTGTTGCAGACTAAAGCTCCTAGCTCGCTGGCCGCCATAGGGCATTCAATTTGGGGGGCAGGGCCCAAAGCATTTGAATCACTCCATTTCAGTGCAGTGACTCAAGGTTTTCTTCCAAATAGAGATAGAGAACGCTATAAGCCTTGGCTTCAAGTAAGCAACCTAACTGTTATTTTTCTAGCGCATGCAAGAAACCTTCTACAACTTAAAAACAAAGTGATTATATGGATGACACTGAATTAAAACAGTCTAAAGATTGTTTAGATGAGAAAGCGGTTATTCAGACATCACTTACCACTTCACATGGTGAAAACAGCTGTGTAGGCATGAAAGCAGCCACCTCATTGACAATAACCAGAATAAGCCAGGCACTAGCTCCCATGATGCTGCCAAGAGTCAAAAGTGTGAAGGAGTTCATATATGTGGTCAGAGACTGCTTGACAAAACCTGCCTGAACAATCAAATAACATTATACACCAGGGAAGTAGTCTTGAAATGTCATGGCCTGACCTATGACTTTGCTATTTAGGCTATTTGCTGAGGCATAATTTGCAGTACTCTCACTACCTTTACATGTGATGCACTGAGAAACAACCACAGTCTATTAATAGAACACCAGTTTCCTATTTTTAATTCACACAGAGTAGCCTTATTTAATCATTTCCACCACAACTTCTTCTTAGTACGTTTCCCTTCAGAGGAAACACCTACAGACTAGAGTGAAATAGAGACCAAAGGTAGACTAGGCTACTATAGACTATCTAAAAGAAGTCGATTGAGCCCAACACGATATCCAAGGCTTTGGTGAAATTCTTAAACTGCTATCTTGTTTATTATCACATTGTCCAAGTTTCGTTAGGCCTAGGCAATGAGAAGATATATTTTCAAAAACCGGGAAAAAATCCTGCATATGCTACATCATCTACAATGACATGTTCTTTACAATCTATAGCCTAATTGAATTCCTTCATTTGCAGATATGAAACTTTCGATCTGAGGCGATTTGCGCAAAGCAGTACAAAACAACCCAAAAGTTCTATCAGTCAACCAATTTATAACCAGACTTTTACCTTGATTGTGGATCGTATGCTGATGAAAACGAATATCCGTGGTTCACTCACATCCTCACTATCCATGCAACGAGCTACTCCTACACCTTTCATTTCCAGTTTGAGCCAACACATCCTGTGGGAATATCCTGAATCATTGTTTTTCCCCTTCCCGTTTTAGTCCATGCCTTGTTTGGAATTTGCCTGTCTCCCGCCCCATCTCTAACGCACACGCAAATTAAAATAAGAGCGTAAGGTGCTTTTGCCGAAACAGTTTCACATGTTACGCCTTGCCCTTAAACGGCATATAAAAGAAGCCGTCCATTTATAGTGGACATTGGTTTTCCAAGCTGAATTATCAATGCCTACAATGCCTGTTCTATTAGCCCGTGTCAGCATGCAACGTTCCAGCCAGCAGGTGGCGATAAAACAACTTTTCAGTAATCACTTCAAATGAATCCCTCAATGTGAGACTCATCAACATTCACACTGCTCTCATTGCTTAAAATGCCATAAAATGGCCAAATCTTAATTAATTTGTGCCATGTCCTGTTAACAAAGAATGATGGCATGAGGACAAAAATGTTTTTGGCCTATTCTTCAAAGGAATGTTCGGTTCAAAGTTTGAACAAAGGCCTAATCCTAGTTATATTTTTTTTTGCCCAAACCTTAACAACAGGTAAGGTTACAAGTTTAACCTGCAACAAAAAGGGAAACCCAGTCTTTAGAGCATGTCAGCTGTGGTTATACAATGCAAGCTTTGAATCTGGACACTTTTGGCAGTTCCTATCCTCAGGTGGACTTTCTGGTTGTAAATCCTGTTTACAGTAACTCTGTCAAAAACCACATCATTTGAAACTTAGTGCAAGCCATATCAAGTGGAACATCTCATAGTTTCAAGTCCACCTATTTATGTGAAAAAAGTATCTTTGGACCAAATTTGAGCAGTATTTGCAGCTCTGCCAGTGTTGCCAAACCCAGATGAAATGTGTGGAGCTAGGCGGAACGAAATTCCGATGGCAAGAGTCAGGTTCATTTCATACATGGACAACATGGAACCTGAGTGTTAAATACAATGTCACTTACAAAGTTCTGTGAATTGATAGATTGCACTTAGGCCTCCATGAAAATAACAAACAGCTCTTCAATGTTGTTGTTTGGGCCAAGACTTCTGAGACGCCAAGGACAGGCATTCCCCAAAGCTTTTACACATTGTCCTACTGAATTACACTTCCTATCTAGAGCAAACAGACATACACAGTGTGTTTGTCACCAGAGAACTCTAAATGACAAAAATTCATATTGCTTCAAGTGTGTAACGTCATTATCATACCAATGTGCTCAAAAAACCTGCAGAACTACCAACCAGTCCAAGCTTCTCAGAACTTTTTCAAATATTCAGAGTGTAACTTTGATGCTTTTACCTAATAAATCACTAACCTGACTCTCACCAGATCCTTGTAGTTCCGCCATGCTCCACCAGAGGCGTTTCACTTCACACGTGGATCTTGGACTGCTCAACAGGAGATGTATTTCAGTTTTCAAAAATCCTTTCACATGATTGGATAAACCACTTGTCTGTCCCTTTATTGACATGCTACTACAACCACTCACATTGCAACCACTAATGAGAGTATCAATTGTCCGCTACGTTCAGTTCAATTCAAATCCCGCTCGGTGATCCTGATTGGTTCATTATTTCTTGCTGCCTTGAAGGAGTTTGCATTGCTCAAACGAAGCACCTCTGGTGGAGCATGGCGGAACTACAAGGATCTGGCGAGAGTCAGGTTAATAAATCACAGGCCAAAAAAACAAAGTGTAGGTAACTTTGACATTTATTTTATATAAAAATGGAGCATCTGGTACATGTTTTCATAAAGATAAGTACAATGAAAGAAGTAAATCTGACTTCTCAATTTCAGTGAGTTTCAGCCTTTTAAGTTAGTAGATGAAATGAAGGCACTGTTTTATCATTCCAGTTTTGAGACACAGGGACACAAACAGATTTTAGTAGTGCTTGGGACCAACAGACACAGAATAGTGCAGATATGGCAAGAATGTTGGAAATGTGCACACCTGAAAAAAGGTTAAACATCATTCTCAACGATAAGGAATGCTGAATAGCAACGTATTCAGGTAACAGTCAGAAATTAGAAAAAGGCCTTAAGACAATACAACCGTCTCTCTTTCTCTCGTTCACACACACACACACACACACACACACAGACTCATCTTCCCTCTCACACACTCACCACAGACAGCATGCAAAAGAAAGAATTCAGGATTTGGTCACTGGTTTAGGAATGTCTCCAAGGTAAGTTAAGGTAAAGCTGCTTAAATAGAAATGATGGAGTGTACCAAACACAGCCACAGGCAAATGTAAAATATGAAAATCAAAATAGACCATGATGAAATACACTGAATTGTTAGGCATGGTACTGCAAGACTGATGTGCCATTTCTGCAATGGCTGGCACTAGTAACAAAATAGCCACATTCAAGAAAAAGAAACCTGCATATGCACGTGTTAAGAAGGCCATCTGGTGTGTACAGCAACTGTCAATGTGAACTTGACAGCAGTAAGAGCCATTTTACAATAAGGCAAAATGCAGGAACCGCTTACATTGATATTCATGTCTTTGCTTAGGCTAAGACTTTTAGGAATGGCCCTGAAGACCTCAAACTCTCACACTTCCACCTTCTTGCAAGACGAAAATGAGCACTAGATTAGATTAGTTAAGCGGACTTTACAAAAGTCTGGAAAGGAATGGCTTTCATCGTTGGCACATATGGCCTGTATGGATTCAACCCTGTCAGATTATACGCTCTTTTCAAGTGGGATGTTTATGGAAGCTGTCCTTTGGTCAGAGGGCTACACTTCATTCCTGAACAGAACAGAACTAGCCCATACTGCTGCGGTCACTGACCCCACAAGCTTTGTCATCATTGGAAGACAAATTAAGACATTGAGACATGATCTAGCGTCAATTGAACTAATTATGGTTCAAGTTCGTATTAGTGGTGGTCATTTTTAAAAGCTCAGTAGCAAATCTAACATTCTTTGGATGTTCTGCCTTGGTTTCACACAAATATGCATACATGCATACAACATACGCACTAGTAAAAATACACCATCGGTGTGACAGTGATACCTCTGAAATGAAAGTTCATCATGAAAGCAAAGAATAATGCAAAATATATAAAAGAAATAAACACATCTTTAAAACATAATTACAAAGTGGCATCAAAAGGAGAACAAAAAATGTATCATTTGCTAAATTTGTATGACTTAAGTTTAAAACAAGTTTTGCCTGTTCAACTTCTCTTCGGCATTATGATACTCTCCTGTCCACTGTATCATATTCAGATGGTGCAGTACTCCGTGTACTTGTGACGTAATAAATTACAGGCTAGCACAACATTTCTGTACAGTAAAATTCTGTTCACATTGCTCTGTGGTCAAATTTCTCATTTCCATCTAATGTTATGGTTTGATATTAGTAGCAGTATTTACAAGACATTGTTAGACGCTCTGCACCAACAGGTAGGTGTCACTACAGAAATGCCTTCATATGACCTAGTGGGATGCTTAGTAAGGGGCAGGAGCATTACTGCAAACATACTAATTTAGACGGCCAATCATACATCCCATTCATCACGGTGCATTACATACATTGTAGAATCTAGTGTTATCTCGACTGCTAAGGTCTCTACATACTTCACACAGACATGCAACTAATAAACCACAATGTCTCACATTTGAACACAAATAATCATTAATGCAGTGATCCATTCAGAAGCAGCGAACAATGACTCCTACAGCCCAGTCCCATCTGGTCTCTTGTTGGGTTACTAGTTTTTGCGAATGTCAGCATAGACGACTGGCTCCATCTTGTGGAAAGAACTTGCATTCTTGTTCCCGGAATGATCAAGTTGAGCGTAAATTACTGGTCCCTGTAAGGAGAGGTGTTTTTGAGAAAAGACCATCATGGGTGATTCTGCTGCAAACAATAAAATCTGTGCACGCATCAAAATATTTTTTTTAAAAAAGCACTAAAACAGGACACACCACTGCACCCACTGAAACCCGCTGCATGAAGAGAGAAAAAAAGAACCCAAAGAGAGACACACAGATGGAAAATATTGACACGCCTTTACTTTGCCCACCCACTCTAAAACGGCAGCCAATTGTGTGTGTGTATGTATGTGTGTGTGTGTGTGTGTGTGTAACAGGACAGCAGCGCCACAGAGCACAGGGACAGAGCACCACCCCACCCCACATCACAGTATAGCACCCCACCCCACCCCACCCCACGCCACATCACAGCACACCAGCAGAAGAGCCAACGGGCAGCGGTGCTGGAGTCCTCCTACCTGGACGGGAGCCGACGGGCTGCTACACCTTGAGCTCTCCATACTGGACTCGGCCTTCTTGCCTTGACGCAGGGATTGAGGACTAATGGTCTCATTGGAGTTGCAGCTAGTTTAGCGCATTGATTTGCCAAGCGTCACATTTGTATTGCCAGCATGGGGATGGATTTCATTTGAGGGGTTCAGGAAGCATTTGCACGCAGAACACAGCAGATTCGCACACACAAGCATCCAACCACGCACACGCACACATAGACATGGAGACAAATACAGATGGCATGAGAAATGGGCAAGTCAGATATGTGAATATAGAAACTGTACTGTGCAAAAATGTTTTGGGCACATTTGAAACAATGTCGTAATTCTTTTATATATGTATATAGGTCTTCAAAATTACATGAGTGATGACAATTTTTATCATTTAATTGCCAAATGGAGATAGAAAACTGAAACCAATATCAATTTCACAACATTCAAAAAGGAATCTCCTAGAGTTATATGTATAGAGTTGTAATACTATAATACTAAAAAATATTCCCCAGATTTCTGCACAGTACTGTGTACTGAACTATACAAAAAGTAAGAGATATGTTGTCTGATAAGACACCCTAGTCTGTCTTGGTACATTTTGAAATTATACTTTCATGAGGACTTAAGTTCCTGTTTAAAAAAAACTGCCCCATATAATTGACAAAAGAAAAACAAATTTAAAAAGAAAATCTGGTACAGAATGCAGACATAGACAATGATGACAACAATCCACTATGGAATTACATTCAAAATGGTAGAAAGAATGCAAGGCAGAATTAGCATAAAGGTGATGAATTGTTAGTAGTGAGAATGAAGAGGGTGTTAGGTGAAGGTATGCAGAGGAAACCACCGCTGTTGCTCACATTTCTTAAAGTCAAAGGGGATACGCTGCATCATGAAACCGGATTCTGTTACTGCTTTAGTTGACTACAATATCTGGGAGTGTTTGCGAAAAACTGTGCAATGCAATAAGAAAACATGTTAGCTCTTTGCTCCCAAGGTCAGAAACATGTCCATTAGTCAGCTAATCAGATCTCACCTAGCTGATGACCCAAGCTTTGGGCCCCTTAGTTTCTGCCTCTTTCCCAACCCGCCCACCAGCATCAGAGCCCCAGTCCCAGTGAGAGGAGCAAAGCCTGCACTGCCCTGGGCCTACAGTACGCTCAGCTGCACAGGCCGCACATAGTGCACTGCTCCACTGAGCCCCAGCCTCAGAGAAGCCACACACAGTGGAGAGTTTGCTCCAGAGCTGCTCCGGATAAGCTTTACTACACACATAAAGTTGTGTCAATGACCTACATGTCGAGCTTTGAAAGCGAACAATCTAGCAAGCTATCGGCACCAATCACGCTAAAAGTTACCCAGATCACACATTAAAAGTTACCCAGATTACGCTGAAAGATTGCCCACCGTAACACTATGTAGCATTACAAGTCAAGCCAAATGGGACTTTTATAATACAAATATAATCAACTAATAAAATATCCCACCCCACCCCACCTCACCTCACTACATACCACTGTATGCAGTTTACTTACTGGACACTTTAGCATGTAGTCTATAAGTATGGAGCTAACAGCGCTTTCCATTTGCTATTTAGATCAGCCACCTCAGAGAACAAAATTATGTTAAATCCAATTGGTATTCGATTCTAGCGTTTGTTTAGGATTTTATGATTTAGCTGTTGTTGGCTAATAGCAATACCATTTCTAGCATAGCTCAACCATCATTGACTATGAAAATAGCTGCCATTCAAAAAAGCACTGATATGGAACGTAATGGAACATTTTTCCCAGATCTAGGTGTCCTGTTATACCCGTTATGCAGGACTATTGGCCAGAGGCTATTGGCAAATACACCTGCACCTGCATCAATCTTTCAATATTCATATGCATGTCAGTTCAGATATACAGAAAGAAAAATGAAAGCATTGCCATCCTCGTCGGCATCTGACGTGAAAAAAAAAAACTAATTTTCTCATCCTCGACATTGTAAATAACAATGACAGCTGCTACAGTAGTTGACAGTTATACAAGTTAGCAGCTAACTGTTAGCCGAGGAACGAGCGTACCAACAAACGTTGTCATGGGTGTTTTTGGTATTTTTATATAACAGGCTCAGATATTTAGTGCAATTCCATGCAAACAGGACAGTGCGTGTGTAGAACAGTGAGGGCAGAGAGGCTAGTAAGGGCCATTCACTTTGACCTCATCCATAGCATGGGACACGGATAGCAGCAGCTCTTAGTGGAAGCAATGATGCAGACATTTTCTTACATTAAGCAATCAACATAGAGCAGGTTAGCACTATAGACTGTCTCAGGAGAGTTCGAGAAGCTGATGAGTATGGCGTCCGTTTTAACATCCCACACAGCATTTGAAGGGAGCGGAAGTAGTTTATGAACAAAATAGAGCATTCAAGTTTTAAGCATTCATTGTTTTTGTTTTCATTATTGATGTGTCTATATTGTTTACAAAAACAGTTTCATGGGCACAGCATAGGGTGGTAGGTTAGCCATTAAGGGCAAGATCCACATCATAAATCCCAACACCTCACAGGATTATCCTTAAGCTGCTCAAATGTCCACAGCATTGGGTGGGCTGTGTCTGCAAAACAGTCTGAGAACAGCAGAGCCTCTGCATGTTTGCCAATACGGAGTGCCTACTACAGGAGTTTAATATGCAGTCGGAACTTATAGGCCTATCTCCAACCTGCCTTGGTTAGCTTTTTTGTTAGCAGAATTAGGCAAATACTAAAAACAAAACAAGAGTGCTTTTTTACATGAAAATGTGTAATATTATGGAAAGTAGAAATTCATTAATTTTTTTACTGATCCAAGGCATTAGGTGCATATCTGCACTCCAAGTCCAATTCTAGCCTTTTTAGTTTGGCCCCTCTACTCCTATTCCATGACTCTGCTGCTGTAACCCTGCAAAGTGTCCCTGTTTGGACTAACTAAAGTGGAGCCAGACCAATGGAGGCTGTTTCTGCTGTAAAAACAAAAAGCCCAATTTCTAAGCTTTGTATACTAATGGCCAAGTACCATCTTTATCAAGGCGTATTGATTATCAACGTATAGCATGTAGTTGTTTTTGCCTTCTTTTGACTGTTTTGACTGTAAAAAAAAGTCTGTGATATCTTTGAAGAAAACAGTTAGTACCTTAACCTAAGCATCTACAGTACATGAGTACTATTGCCATTGTTATGGTCATTTCAACCAACATGCTTAAGCCATGCTTCCAAAATTTAGCCCAGTATTTTGTAAATAATGCAATCTGTACATTGCTTTGAACATCAACATGCTAAATCCCATAAACATACAGACGCTTAGTCTGGACTGCCCTCAAATAGACCATCCATTACCTGGCCTGGGAGCTTCTTTGTTCATTTTGAGGTAGATTATAGCTCATAGGAGAGTGAGTGAGTAGTAACACAGCTCATAGCTTGGTGTATATACTGTAGTCATGTGGCCTAGATGTTTTTTACTTGAATTTCTAATCTATTTCTGAAGCGGTTAGAAACGGGGTCCATTTTTTTTCTTTAGTGATTTTGAATGAAATAGATGTTCCATGCCTGGTTTGCATCATCATATAAACCAACCAATAATCCAATGCAGTCAATCAGCCTGCAATAAATCAGTGTTCAAACAGCTTACCCATCATAGTCCCGACTTGGCTCCTGCCTCCTGATGATGAAATAAGTGACAACTGCAATGACTATCAGGCAGATCACAGCTGCTATCACCCCAACAGCAATAATGGCTGGGCTGGTTTGAGGTAGGGACTCTGGGGGAAAAAGGAGAATGATGTGAAAATTCTGCTCAGAGTAACATAAGCCACAAGATCTAAAACCAATTTCTACTCCAAGTGCACTCAAAGACTCATTCAGCTCTTAACTGATTCATATAGAAGTCACTAGCGTTCACATAGCTCTAGATACAAGGAGAGAAAAGTGCAAAAACCCAAGAAGTTTTTAAAGCATTTTGGAGGGTTTTGCCTTCATTGTGATAGGACAGTGAAGACAAACAGGTAATGAGTGGGAGAGAAACTTCAAATCAGGTCCCCAATTATCAGGTATCTTTCCACGTAAGGCTACAGGCACTGCACCACAGGCTTTGCCTATTTGAGGCTGATAAGGGCAATGGGTGCAGAAATGATCAGAAGGGGACACAGGATGAAAAGTAGTATATAATAAACTTCTTTATATAACACCTTCTATATAATAAACACTTAGGCCTTTTTCTTCATGTAAAATAGGAAGGGTCTAATTGGATGATAAGGAATAGGAGCTTCCATTTCCTAGCAAAATTACACTAATTGGACTTTAGTTATAGACCACATTTAGCTTGAAAAAAACCTGTGGGCATGGCACCAAGTTACCAGATTCCTATCGACAAACAAGTAAACCAGTTACTATTTGTGCAAGGCTAAAATTGAACTACATTAGACTCACCTTTCATAACAACCCTAACTTTTATTTGTGATGCTGATCCCGTTATGTCTGGGGGATTTTTCACATCACACCAGTACGTGCCATTGTCAATGAATTGCATCTGGGCAACTTGAATTGATGCATCTTTTTTGTTCAAGTCTCCAGCCCAAATCACTCGTTTTTGAAACTGCGCAAGAGATCCTGGATAGGACTTGCCACCACTATAATAGAAGAACTGCAAAGAGAAAAAGAGCAATCATTAAGCATTCCGAAAATCTCTACTTGGCTCACCTCAAAATTAGGGCTGCAACTATTAGTCAACAACGTTGACAATCAAATGTTGTTGTTTACTCTTGGTTTCATTTTCAAGCTGCAAGGCATGCCTACCACAGCAGCACAAGGCAGAAGCAAGAGCATCTTAAAGCAACACACTCAGGACTCATGCACTCCTGCTACTTCCACAACATCTGGGCCTCTTCTCTGGAGCTGATCTGAGCAGTGGCCCTATTTGACATCATACCACAGTAAATGAACACAAAACATGAGTGAGAAAGAATGTTTTTTTTATGCCGAAATCTAAATCTGGATGCTGTGTGCCATACACACGATTTCAATGTGGGGGAACGCAGAACAACATTCCTGTGAAGATAGGAGTATATTAATGAAATACTGTACAGCTTTTATTGGACAAAACTAGCCTACTCTTGTGCATTTACCAACTTCCCTAAACATAGCTGGAGTTACTATTTATAGTCCTTAAGGCAGCCAAGAGTGGGGATCATACCAATAATTTTTTTTTTTTTTAAAGGTGCAATGTTCAGTGCATGTATGAGTTATGTATTTTGTCTGTGAACAAATGACTTCATGAGCAATTCATATGTTCTGTCTGAGAAATAACGTTTGGGCATCCAAGAAACAATAGGTCTAATATCTGATTAATATGCTGTTGAGAAAATACATATTTTAATGTTTTTTTTTTGCATCATATCCAATGTTTGTTGACATATTTTGCTCTGACATTATGTAGTGACTAAGTTATAATAGGTTCAGTACAATATCTCTCACAGACAGATCAGACAAAACTCGCACTTAAGTGGGGTCACCCCACCAACACCAACTACTTTTCTCAAAAAGTCTGCTGGAGAGGTGCACTGTCCCCATAGCCCCATGGCCTTAAATACAAATTATTGCATATTTTTAGGATGCTTTCATACGTACAGCATTTGGTGCGCATCAAACGTGTTTGGTCCCTTGATTTGGTTCGTTTGCATTGGTGTGAATGTAATTTTAGTGTGCACCAAATCAACCAGTCTTAGACCTGCCTGAAGAACCGACTCAAATCGAAACTATCGACTCGCGATGAAAGCCTTTCAAAATCACACCGCAGAGAAACGTGGACTCACAAAAAGATAAAGTAATTTTGGTTTGTTCACAAATCAACAATGTACATTTCAACCTTATGATGGTAGTGATCAACCCTCTCAAGGGCTCAAAGACTATTAAGGAACTCAAAAAATGGATTAGGGAACAGGAATGAAGAAGTTCCCTCCCCTGCCTAGCAAGCATGAGGGCCATTTTACTGTTCCGGTGACGTCGGTCACACAACGGCTCTGTGTTCTATTAGTACGGCTCAGCTATTTCCGGTGAGACGGACACTATTAGGGGTGTAAATCACCACCTTCATGGCGATTCCATACAGTATTGATTTCTTAAACCAATGATTTGATTGTTTTCGATACTTCAGAATTCCCCACAGTACGATTTGATTCGATACGATTCAATACTCAGGTTTAAGCACACTAAAAGAAATGTTTATGAATTGTTTTCCTTAAATTTAATTAATGCTAAATATATGCAATGCAATGGAAAAGACAAAGGTATTTTGTAAAGAAAAGGTGAACCTTTATTTTGACGTTAGTTTAATGTTTATGTTTGGCAATCTCGTGAGCCACTCACATGGAGCAGCAGAATGTCAGAAGCACTTATTGAGTGTGCAAGTGAATTCGCTACCGAGTTTGTTTTCCACGTGGCCATGGCAGCAATATCTGTAAGTGTTTGAGTTGTAACTTATGTCATGTGCATATTTGCTTTAGATATAATCTCTAAGAACCCAGTTCATAATGTTAAAGGGATATGCCACCCAAACATGAAATTACGTCAATCTCGGTCACCCTCAGAGTTAGAACAGTGAAAAAAACCC
>JASCQX010000433.1:11617-25639 GCA_030264415.1 Sardinella fimbriata
AAATTCAAATTCAAGAATTGAATTGGAATTTCAGGGTCATTCTCAATTCAATTCTGAATTTTGCACAAGCCTGGTGTTAAGATTTATTTATTGTTGATGTTAAAATTCTTTCTTTTGGATACATTTTCAATACAAGTCACTTTGTTGAATAAAAGTCAATTTTTTGGCAAAATATTTTAGCAGTAACTTCAAAAGTTAATGTATATTTTAGCAACTGTCCATAAAGTTTGTTAGTCAAATGTTTACCTGAGCTATGGTCACATTGCCACTCTGAACAGTAAGGTGTAGGGCGGTTGTTGAGTTTGACAGCCTTGCTTCCAGGTTGGCTTTTTTGCCCAACAAGGCCTTGAAAGCCTCCACATTTCCCAGCTCAGCGGCCAGTAGCAAAGGAGTGTAGCCCTGGTTGTTCTGGGTGTTGACATCCGCCCCGCAGTCTACAAGTGCTGAGATAATCCCACCCAGATTCCTCTGCACAGCTCGGAATAGTGCAGAGTTCATAGACTCGGCCGTCATTTGGCCCTGAGAATTGTGAAGCAGGAGCGTCAGCATGGACGTGCTGTTCAGGTCGAAGGCACTGGCCATGGCGTCAGAGTCCACCTGGGCCCCTCCCTGAAGGAGCACGGCGACCGTCTTCTCATTCCGGCGGCTGACGGCATGAAACAGTGGTGTTTTCCCATGGCTGTCTTTAATAGCCACCTCTACCCCTGCCCTCAGCAGAACATCAGCCACCTCCGAGTCATCCTGCATCGCCGCCAGGTGGAGGAAACTGGTTTGCCTGTTCAGACACCTCCTTTCCTCTTCCACCAGGGCCTCCACGGTGTCCTGGTGGCCATTTTGTGCGGCCAGGTGAAGCGCCGTCTTTGAGGCGTTGTCACAGGTGTAGATGTCGGCCCCAGCCGTCACCAGTGCCGTCGCAGCAGCCGTGTGGCCCCTCAAGGCTGCTCTGTGCAGGGCGGTGCGGCCCTGAGGGTCCATGGCGTCTAGTTTGGCCCCACTCTGGAGAAGGAGCTCGATGATTGACGGCCGACCGTGCTCAGCAGCAGCGTGTAGCAGACTGTCTGAGTCTTGCCTGATGCTGTTCACATCCCTGCCCTCTAAAAGCTCCTCCAGGAGACTGAGGTCTCCTCTGGCCACAGCAGCAAAAATGTGATGGGGTTGTTGTAGCTCAGGAGGGTCTAAAGGGACCCATTCTGTAACTTTTGCTTTGTCTGCCTTGACCTTTTTGTCTTTGCTCACCTTTGAAAGTGCTTTGATGGACGTTTTTTTAAGGGTTGAGCATTGTGTGTTTGTCAGAGCTGGACTCTGGTGGTCTCGCTCTAGCAGGTAACCTATCAGCTGTCTGCGGGCATCACGGACGCCCTCATTCACGCTCCCGACAAAGGCTCTCACGGTCTCGTACAGGTCAGGGTCTGCTCTTTTCAGACAAGGGTAAAAGAAGATCCTACACGCTCGCTCGCCACGAGAGGTGAGTATATCCAGCAGCTGGGAGTTCCTTTCCTCACGCGCTTGGATGCTGGACACGGTCATCCTCTGGTCATGTGAGATGACGCCATGGTCAACAAGAAGGTCTAGTAATTCCTCTGTGTTCAAAATACCTCCTACCAGTTCCTCCTTCTTCGCCCTGATGACCTCAACAGCATATGGGTTGATTGTGGTTGTGGTCGAGGACATGATCGGATGAGCTGTATGGCACATGAATTCCTCCCAAATTTCAAAGAGACATGTTAATCCACCTGCTTTCTGCAAGCACCTTCCCTCAGAAAGCTAAAGAGGAGGTGTGTTATTGCATGGTGTTCACCTTTGTCTTTGTTCTGTGCTCACCAGCTAGATCCCCACAGCAACCAGGTAAATAGACAAGGCAGGCTTGGTGCTGTTGAGTGAGCTTACCAACATGATCGTTTTCATTATTATCATTAAACAAAACAAGAAAAACTTGTTTATATTCATGTCAGAAAATATAGTTTATCTTTACATGAGTGTTTTGGTAAGTTTACCAAACACACTGTATTTTTAGGAGTGAGACGTAGTGACCTATGATCTCTAATGACTGTTACTATGATGTGGTTTTGTGTTTGTGTTTGAGCTGCTGGTTCACACCCCTGGCAAGCAGTGAACAGTAAGAGTGTAAGACCAGTATTGCCATTAATAGGTGGCATTTGAATAAATAGATATACTCATATTACATAGGCATACATGTAGGCGACAGTATATGGAGGAACAGGCTGGTGCTTAAACTTATATTGCACAGGCTACATGCATGGCAATCACTTTCCTCTCACTGAAATATTAAGACATTTTGTTTCAGGAGATGTAGTTCATAAAAGAAAATGGTTTGAGGCCAATAGTAAACAAATAATTAATCTGAGTGATATTTATTATATAGATGGGGGGGGTCATATTCATGTTCTCTGATGTATTTTTCTTTCTTTCTTTCTAATGGTTATAGCTGGATTAATTATCTGAAAGAAATAAAGAAGTAAAGAATCATACTTTTTATTTCTTTTTCGTTTTTCCCATGATGGCGACCTATGTCTAGTTTACCTAGGCTATGTCTAGTAAACATTCAATGTTTATCAAGACACTGAATAGAGATTGTCAAAATATGTCGTGATTCAGAAAATGATAGGCCTAGAAGTTTCATTAGGGGATTTTAAAATATCTTGTGTTCAGTTTTGTTTTGTGTTACTGTCTTTGAAAAAAAAAACACAATCCAGAAGAATGTCCCTAGAAATGCTAGGAGTGCGCCAAAGTGTGGGCACTCGGAGGCTACGGAGATTGGGCGAGGAGTTCCACTTCCCGTAAAACACGCCCACAAGCTGCTGATGTGACGTCGGTCTTCCGACCGCTCTCTTGCCTTATTTGGCTATAAGTGCCAACCTTCCGGTATGATGTCATCCTTTCCCAAGTTTGGGCAATGAAATCAAAGCTGATTTACGCTGTGATCAATATTAATGTAAATCCTTGACCTGATTTCAAGATGTGTTTCTAGACTGTGAAAAACTGATTAGGATTATTCTATCAAGCACAGATAGCTATAACAAGCCATTTAGGCTACTGATGAAATCTGAAAAACAAAGCTTGCTACTCTGGAATGTCAAATAGTGTGTGAATTTGGGCACTCCTATACCTGCTAAACGTTGTTTAAAAAGATAGTCACATAGTCTAGATTATTCCTCACTCTTTCAATGCCATTGTTTATGTCCTGGATAAAACAAGTGCTCCGACAAGTTATTGGTTCACTATGGTGGTATGCAATTCATTTTTGGGTTTACTTTGGTTGGAAATGTTTAAAAGGATTTTATGCCGAAGTGTCAAGTTGACACTAGAATGTACAGCAACAGCATAGGATCAATAAAAGTATAAATGAATGTCGTTTTTCTAGATTAGCAGAATTGACTTCAACTAACATCCCACTAAACATCCCACTCCTAAAATCAAAGTTGGGCCTTTTCAAATTATTTGAATGCTTTTCAGTGAATTACCACTAGGTTGTAGTCTAACAGCTAATTTCATTTTATTGACACTCAACCCAAAAGCCGAAAATGGGACACAATTGGAATTTACATGCTGCTACAAAGGCCCTTGAAACATGTGCAAACATGTTTTTTTGCACATGGCCGCGCGCGCGCGCACTCACAGACACACACACACACGCACACACACAAACAATCAAAAATACAGGATGTTTTTATGGTTGAACATACTTTATTACAGTTCTTAAATAAAGATTAGTTTCTGAGGTGGTCAGAAATCAAACATAAAAAATTATACTGTATTTTATTACAAATGGTAAACTTAAGTACTCCCAGTTGATCTTATATACATATAACAATGAGTGAAACCCCATTAACGACTTTAGAAAAAGAGATATAACTTTTGAAGCTCCTCTAACTTAAAGAAAACAAAATCAATACGATTTCAGAATTAGAAAGTATATTGTAACTTAGAAGTCAGGCAGCTTTTATCAAAAGAATTCAGACTGTTGACACGCCTTCTCATTGGCGCGACAGCATAGGCAGCTAATGTCTGTTGCAGTTCTTGCTTCTCTTCTTTTCATGTCTAATACTGGGACTGCTTCTCAAAGCTTAGGTCCATGCACAACTTGGTCAGAGTGAACAAGGTCTCATTTTCTAAAACATAAAGAAACCGAAACAGCGTGAAACAGGACGGATCACTGATGCTGTTTGTTGCCGTTCCTTTTTTCCCACCAGCGGACTCAGCGACCTAGTCCGAGCGAAACTCCATTGCGCGCCAGAGGGAGCGCAAGGCACTCAGCCAGTCAGTCCCTGCATAGGCCACCTGTAGAGAACATCTCTGCGGCTCACAGAAACAGCCTTTTAGTTTGTCCATAAGAGTCCGATTTTAATAATAAGATCGAGTCTCTCGCAGAAGCTCAATCGTTGTTTTCAAAACGTTTGCAGCTGTTGCGTCAACATGAGCTGACATCCACTGTTGACGTGGTTCATGACTTTCTGCTTTAGCTGCGCTACCTGTTCGCGGAGCATGTTTGCAGTGGAGGCAAGCTCGGAGTTTTGAGACTTCAGTGTCTTCACTTTGTCCTCCAGCCGGGAGATCCTTTCCAGTTTCCTCTTCCGGCATTTGGACGCTGCGATCCTGTTCCTCATGCGCTTCCTCTCAGCTTTTATCCGCTCCTGGGTCTCCATGTCAATTGGAGAGAGGGGGGGTGTCTCACCCGGCATCTCCGGCACAGTCTGGGGCTCTTCCTTCAGGGCCTGCAGCCGTGGGTGCTGAACAGGGAGCTCTGTGTTCATCGTATGCTGTGGCTGGGTTGTGGTGTAAGTCATGGCATTAGCGGTGCTGTAACTTGGTACAGCGGAGGGTGCGCTGCTGATTGCCGGATTGAACGTGTTCAAGTCCGCGTACACAGGTGGGTCAGCGCGCATGGTTGAAGTGTAAACAGTACTGCCCGCCATTGAAGAAACAGGTGCCATACCATTGTTGATACTCGTCTGTGGGGCCGAGGTGACGCTTGGTGTGTTGGGCATGTGCTGGTGATGCAGCTCCGCCAGTGCGCGGACGAACCCCTCTGCAAAGCCCTCCTGCTCGTCAGTTACATTTTTCGGGCACAGGAACTGAGTTGGAGTCGGAGTTGTGGTGATCAGACCATTGCTGGACTGAATGATGAGTCTCTCCAGCTCCGGCGACGCCAACTTCAGCAGACCGACATCTGGCGAGGTCAGTATGTCGCTGGCTTTTGCGCGCAGATGAGGTTTGAGGCTAACGGTAGGGTCACTGAGATTGAGCGTCATGTTATGTTTCAGTGCCTTGGGGTTAACGTTATATCCATAACTGGCGCTATCGTGCTGAGTGAAAGCAGCGTTCAAAGTGTCATCGTAGAAAGTAGTTTCCATCTTGACAGACATAGAAGAGAAACCAAAACTTTCTTTCAGTTCTTTCACTTACAGAATAGAGAGTTGTCAAGTCCGTCTTCTGTTTCTGAATGACTTGGCAAACTTGTATGCCAGGAGTTCCTATAATCAGAACTTTTCTGAGTGGTCTGTCCTCGCAGGCAGGTTGATTTTCAAACTTTCGAAGTCTTCCTTGTCCCACGAACTGTTGTAACAAAGTGTCTTGGTTTGGAAGAAACTCGTTGAAAACCTCTTCAAGTGGTCCGTCTCAATGTTTCAAGTTCGTCTGGTTGTTGTTAGATACAAATACAAAGTTTTCTTATACTTGAGCTTCGCTGTAGCTCTAGGTTCTGCTCTCTAGCGAGTTCTGTATACTCTGAGCTCTTCCAGCGTGGAGGCAAACCTTATCTGCTACCGCTGCCACACTAAAAATAGCAATGATGTCATGCCTGAACTCTCCTATTGGCTGGAGGTAGAGCCAGGCAAGTGAGGGGCGGTCCAAACGCGTCTGATAAGGCGCCGTTGCCTTGACGACCACCGAGAAGATTCTTACTCGCAAAGGATGATGGGATGAGGTAATGCTGTGCGCCGGTGCATTGTGGGATTACGTATTGTTGTTGAATATCTGGTTACCCGCTTAGCTCTTCGGACTGTGGCGGGATAGCCTATATATAATTGTTAAAGTGATAGTTTCGTGCCTTCTATCATATTCTATACTCGATTTTATAGTTAATAATATGCCACATCATTCATTTTATCTTTCAGCCTACAGTCTTGACGCAGAATAGGGTTTGTTTAAAACTGGTACGACTGTGTTACCGAACAGCGCATTCTGCCAACTGTGTTCACACGAATCCAGGACTAGGTTTACGCATAGGATTGACAGGCACCAATTCATAGCCTACTACGTTACGGGTAAATTTTGAGCCTAGACCACGCTAGAAAGATTCGTGAAATATGTCTGAACAACTTCTCTTACTCTAAAGAGAGATCAGCTGTAGCCAAAGCTAAGTGCGCTGTCTCAACAAGGGGGCGTATGAAGTTACAGCGTTTTACGCGCAGGACGCTTAATCTACTCCACTGAGAGACCGTCTTAAAAATATGACACACTTTTACAGCTCTCTGGTTTGGACATGTAGATGTTAAAATGAATCAATTGTCATTGAAACTTTAATATTTAACTTGTTCTTAAGCAACCATCAACATTTTGCTTCCTGAAAGTATAAGTGTGGGAGAATGCAGCTGTATGAAAACTCTTCGCTTCTGGCGATATGAGGCAGCTGTATGCGATCCCTTAGGTATTACACCTTATTGCGCTATCGCTCATTAAAATGTGGCGCGCATGTAAACATGACCATGTGTTTCAACTGATGGTCATTTCAAACTCTTGACAAAAGCAGGCTGTATGTGCACAGGTATTTAGGGTACTGGATGGGCCATTTACATTTTTTGTGTGTTTAAACGGGTGTGAGAATAGAGGCATGTAGGCTGAAATGGGACATATTTATCCCTTTTCCTATTAAACCTTTCTCATACTTGGTTCTTTTGTCATGTTGATGGCAGTATAAAATAAAGGATTAAACGTAGATATGTATCCAAATGTAGTAACCAAAGTGTTGATCTTGAATACAAAATATGTTTTAACTGCATTCACAATAGCACTATGATGAACATGGACACCTGGAAACTAAAAGACAAGTAAAAATGAGGATTTTTATCCACAAAAAGCCCTTCTCCATCATTGCCCTTAGCTTGGCCAGGTCACAAACCATGCTCAGTTTTTACTAAAATGTTATGACATGTTAATAGTGCCAATAGTGCCTCATCTGTCTCTCTAGACTACCTTGGCCGAGGACGAGGCACACATTTTCATACCAAAGTGCATTTAACTAGCCTGTTGAATCACTATGTCAAGTGTGTTAATCTACCAGTACAGAAGTGAATCTGAACACACAGAAGAAGTATTCTCCGCACAGCCAGCTGTGTGTGTGGCATCCTGGCTGCGTTTCTCTAGACTTGACTTGAGATGGGCCCCTCTCTAATACCCTGAGCTTACACAAATGGAAAAAAGAACTATGTATATATTTGTGTATATACCACACTTTTAATGATGGTCCAATCCCAGACTGTCACATCCGTAGGCCATGCACACACTAATAGACTTATCCCCTATGTCTGTCTCCGTTTATTGCAGTGGACTAACTGACTTTGCAGTAGCAGGTCTCTGTGGTGGTCCCACAGTCTGTGGTGGGTCTTATGGAAATATTGGCTACCCTTTTTACATGGCATCCAGCTTCGATCCAACTTTATACACTGTGACTTTCTTAATCCACATAAATTTGAACACCAGACCTATTATTTAGGCCATATGTTGCGTTTAAGTGTATCCAGTCCTCAGTGCTCGGGATGCAGCATTTAAGGCCGTTGACAAATTAGACATTTCCCTGCTTCTCTAATCGATTTGGTTCCTCTTACTTTGATCCATGTTCCTTTCCTGCCTTTTTATGATGATTTTAATAGAGTCTGGCAAAGCCTTCATAAAAATCTCATTGTATTCCTTGTGCCACTGTAAGTAAAGCTAATTACTGTCCCGTAGTTCATTGATCTTTCGCCTTTGGTCAGAAATCTCTGCAGCTTTAATGGTGCGAAGGTTGAAGGTCACTGAGTAATCCAGTCATATCTTCGCCCACCGTCTGGACCATCTTTACTGCTGTCTCGAGTCTTCTCAGAGTAAATCAGTCTTGTGGCGCTGTGAAGACACCAAATTGTCCCTGAGTACTGTGACACTGAAGTCAAGGGGAAAAAAACTCTTTTGTCTGTTTTCATAAACGGCGACAAATGGTCTGCTTTTAAACGAGTGCCTTTTGATTTGTGTTCAGGTGCAGTCCTCGTCTGTTGCACATCCATCAGTTTTATTGCTTCAGTAATGTATCCTGTGTTAATGTAGGGTCATTACATGTCTTTTTTAAATCTCCTGATAGCTTGGGTGTTATTGAAACATCAGTTTATGTTTGTCACAGGTATTCTGGGCAGACCATTAACTCTGTCAAGGTAGAGTTTTTCAATTTTATAGCCTACCTTATCAAGTTATGTCAAGGGATGTGCAGGGATGAGATGGTCAGCATCGTTAGTGCAAATAGTTCATGTAATAGATCCATCTATTAATAAATTCTGATTTCTTCTTGGACTTGTTTCCACATAAACAGTTTCCCCCTCTCACTCTCATTTGCCACGCACTCGTTCATTCAGTTTTGTAACTCTCCTCTGGAGGCCAACACATGGCTGTTCAGAGACATGTTTGTTCATGATGGTGTGTTTAAACTCTCTGAAAAATTAAACGTCAACAATCTTTTATTCATGACTGTGTATACTATTGAATGAAAATCCATTAAATTAGCATGAGATGCAGAGCAAACAGACTCTGCAGTTTCATTCATGTGCCTTTACAAATGAAAATGAAGAGGAGGTTATTTCAACATGGTTATCTTGAAGTGTCCATTTTCAAATGTATGAAAGAAATGAAAGTTGGCTTGTTTTAACAGTGGTGAAACAAGAAAAAAAATAAGTGGGGTGACAAATGTGAGGTGGCACATGACATTTCCAATGTCCAAAACAATAGGCATTTCACTGATTTCGGTGTCTTTGACTTTTGTGTGAGAGGGAGGTGTTAAAAGTCAGAGTTATAACTGCAGGGTTAGACATATGGTGGGCAGTGGTTGGAAACTTGTAGCCCTTTTTATGCTGATACTGCATGGTTTGGGAATTTATTGAACGCCTTCATCAAAGACTAAGAAAACATTTGCCCACAGCCCAGCCAAAGGCCACAGTTCACATGTGCCCACCACAGAGTTGGCAATCTATAGAGCTCAACCCATCTGCCCCTTGGAAAGAGTTCGGTTATCATCGTTAAGCAGCTCGCCACAAGAAATGATGGGAATGATCATCATGTCGAGTGAGTCTGTTTTTGTATCCAGATGTTTTGGTTGTCTTCTTCATATTACTCTCTCCCTCTAGCTAATGGGTAGGGCATCAGTAGGCATGCTAAAGAAACTTGTTGGCTGACATTGTGAGATATAATGGTCGTGATACAGTATGCAATGCAAATATTATTCAGACTTTCTTCATTGTAATTTAATCGGAAGCATTTCACATGGAAAGGTTTGGGGTTTGACTCCTCGGCTGTTATTTCCTTTGACAAACACATAGGGATATTTCACCATTTGGGAACCACAACCACTTGTGTTTTGTTTAATGGTATTTTTTGTCTGAATCATTTTTTCTGATGGATCTTTCAGCAGTGTAGTTAAACTTAAGTGGTGACAGAAATTGCTTGAAGAAAAAGGCTGATTGTTACACACATTTCAAAGATGGTGTGGGACACCTTTTGTTTCTTTTCATTTGTCTTTCCATGCACCCTCCCTTTTTCAATATTGTTGTTTCTGCACTGATTCCTGTTTGGAGTGTCGCTTTTCCCTTCGAGAGGTAATGACTTACATAATCCATGCGGCTGTGAATGGCCTTGTCATATCTAGGTAATCTTCATGCTCCCTCTCTCGCCTTCTGTTGATCCCTGTCTCTTGTGGTCACATTGTTAATGTCGTTACTACCACTGCAGGCAGGAAATCCTTTTGCCTTGAAAACAACTCTTTTTGTGGGCCTCCATTGTGTTGGTGTGTTCTTTCCAGAAAAGTCTGCGCTACACGTGAGAAGGCCGAACTTCCTGCCTTCTCTGGATAGAGCCGCTGTGACATTAAAGACAATGAGTGCACTCTCACACACACACTCACACACACACACACACTATCTCTTAACCCTAATACCCCAACGACTGTCTTAATCAGACCTCTTTTCATTTCAACTGCACTGACCCTCCAAGCTCCCCAGCCCTTGATCTTCCTGTAGCCCAGTTGTGGAGCGATATCCATGAGAAGCTCGGGGAAAGACTGGGCCTTTTATGACGCATTGCACAGTTTCTTTTCCTTGGCCGGGTGTCAAAGTGATTACCAATTACACAAAGGCCTTCCCCTCCAAGAACCAGTGTTGTTTCAGCTGTGGAGAAGGAGGGGGAAAGAACGATCCCTCAATAAGTTTGTTTTCTGCTCCAGCTGCATCCCTGTAGGACTTGTTTTTTTTCCTCTGGAACCCCTGGCCCCGGCTTCATAATCATAATGCATAAAAACATCACGGGCATACAGGGAGATGAACTGCGGCAGAATTTGACCCCCCTGTTTTATTTGAATATACAAATGTCCAGATCACTACCGATAACAGACAGGGCTCCCTGCTTGTACAGGGGCCTCGTGACGACCCAGAGTTCCAACCTCAGTCCGAGGTAATAAAGCAGTCCTTGGCCAAGACGCCTCTGATGCGCCGCTCCAAGTATGGCTTACTGGAGCTAGGTTAGCAGCCTAGTGCATTTTGCCACAGGTTTGTTAAAGTCAGGGTACTCAGCAAAGTATTTGGTTTTCTTGACTAGATTTCTTCTTTCATCCAATTGGTTAACAGAAATTGAAGGCAGAACCAGTAGTTCAAACTAAGTGGCCGCCCAGTACATAGTAAACGTATGCCTATCAGGAGAGTATTATCTTCCTGGCAAAGCTTGTTGTGCCCTGGTTAAAAATAAAAACCCTTCATGCGTGTTCATAGCTAGATGTTGGCTACTTATTTTTGACCGACGGATGACACCAAGGCATAATTTTGTCAGTTAGTGTCTGAAAAGTACATCCCTTGCCTTGGGTAAAACTAAATAGAGCAAACACTACAATAACACAACTGTCACTTTGTTGGTTGTAGCTGCTGTTCATATTATTTGGGATGACTGATTTGTGAAGCTCGGGAACAAAAGCAGGAAGTAGAGGAGACTACTGCCTGTCTTCTCTCAGACATGAGCCTACATGCACATTTAAAGAGTGACAGGAAGGTATAATCGGTTGCCGGTTTGGTGTAAAAGTATGAAATTGTTCACCATGAGAAACTCTTGTCTCTGTGAACCATATCTACATGTCTGAAACCAAGCTGGCTGTTCATATCGCCAGTGTCAATTAATTGTTTCTTTTGTTAACCAAACCAGTATTTATTTTATGATATGCTGAGATGGGAAGGAATGTAGAGAGAGATAGAGGGAGAGAGAGAGAGAGAGAGAGAGAGATGCATTGAGGAGGAGTGGAAAGAAGGGAAATTAGCCGGCAGTGCAGGAAGGCTGACTTGGAGAGATGTCTGTCATCAGCTGATTTTTTTGAACATGTCATCTGTCAGTCTGTGAGGACGGGGTCTCGGAGGAATGGGTTCAGAGCTAATCCACCCTTCTCGTCCTCTGTCCGCCCCTTTGCCATCCAGCAGGAGACTAGCCTGTTATATATTTACTAGGCTGTGCTCAAGGACCTTGGCGAAACTGTTGGTTGTTCGTGTGCGTGTGTGTGTGTGTATGCATACATACAGTAGATTTGTGTGTGTACAATAATGCTTCAAGTCTCAAACTTTATTTAAGGGAGCGCTGTGCGTGTTCCAAAGGCAGGCAGCAACAGAGCTCAGTGTCGTGCGTTGCTTGAAATGTAATTAAAGCAGCTGATTAGGAGAATGGGAGTCTGTCTTCCCTTGTGCTCCACAGGCTCAACACTTGGCTCTGTGCAGGACTTCACTGACTCAAGATACCCAATATGCTCGAGAAATATTTATTTCCACCTCTTGGAACTGTTTTTTCTTTATATGGTGGTAGTTGAACCTGCCAACCCTCCCGAATTAAAAAGTATTAGATATTGCATTGAACGCCAATTGCATATTGAACGTTCAATTGCATATTTTGCAGGAGATTCTCAGTAGATGTTCCGTCTGAACTACAAGTAAACAATGACATTCACTGGCACATGCAAATGTCTTCTCTGGTGTTACCCAATCTGCCTTTGGTTGTTTTTCTCAGACAGTGTGTGTGTGTGTGTGTGTGTGTGTGTGTGTGTGTGTGTGTGTGTGTGTGTGTGTGTGTGTGTGTAGAGTGGTAGGTGGGGGGTTAGTGAGTCCTGGCTATAGCGACAGACAGCATCGCTGGTCCGTGTCTGTGGCCAAGCACACGCGGCCCTGTCAGTGCTGCTAGGCTCTGACAGGTGCCATGTTAGTCACACTGAAACACACCTTTGTGGCAGTGATCCTGAACTGATTTGGCTGACCCCCAGCCCCACAGTCCGCCATGCCCCCCCAGCCCCCCCTCGTGCCCCCCTGTGCCCCACCCTGCACAAATAGAAGCGGGGACAGCAGGGGCCAGTGTGTCACCCCGCCGCTGTCACTCAGCTTTAGAGGTTACACGCCCAAACCTCCGCTGGCAGTCTCAGGGTCCCCACGAGGCCTTCGCCTTTTTCCGCTGATGTGCCTCTCTCTCTCTCTCTCTCTCTCTCTCTCTCTCTGTCTCTCTCTCTCTCTCTTTTGTTTTTCATATCAAAAGTGACATTTTGAAGTTGCATATTTGGTATGAGGTAAAAAGAGATCATGAAAGTTGTGCTCTATGTTGACAGTTTGAAGAAGTCTGGTACATGATGTAAGGACAAGTAGTTTAAAAACAGCTCTTTTTTCTGTGATAATATATTTCTTGGCAAAATGATAGTAGTGAGTAGAACAGAGGGGTTTTTTTGTCTTGAGTCATGGCTGAAAATAAATCACTGAAATATTAACCATTTATTGTCATGCTATTTTAGTGTTTGGTGTTTAGTGTTAATTTTTACGACAACATTACATTATCAGTATTGTCTGAAAATCTGACATATCTTTCATCTTCTGTTTGCCTTTCCCTTGAGGGGCATTTGGCATTTCCTTTTGGTGGATCTGCTTCATTTCCCCCTCCCCCAGTTTTTTTTTTTTTTTTAGCAGCGGGAATCTTAATGAACATAAAGTCAACCGAGCTTCCTAGAACCCCTTGTTGCACTGACACCCCACCCCCCACCCCCCACTCCCCCTCCCCAGACCATATTAGTCTTGTCAGTTAATTGCCACTAAACTGCCATGATTAATGACACCCAAGATTTACTCACTAGAAATTCTATTGCGCATTGATTGTCTTTCTGTCTCTTTTGACCCTCTCAGCGTGCCGTAAGTCATGCTGAAAAGTGAGGTATGACATCACAGCAAATTGCTCGAGGTATTTCTAGGTGGGGGTGCATTGGAAGAGGGGAGAGAATGATGATCTCCGAACCCCCCCACCCCCCCCCCCCGGCCCCCGACAAAACTGTCAACAGCACAGGCGGAGCAGCGCTCTTAAGTCATGTCTCAACTGTGCAGTTGAGATGGTACTTCTTGGCCGCTCGGGAGAAGGGGCCGCTGGAGTCGAATGTTGACTTCTGGGGCCCGCCGTGGCGTGGCCTGGTGTGTGTGTGTGTGTGTGTGGACTGGGTTACAGTATTGCTGTGTGTACGCCTCTGTCTGTACTCTTTCCAGGCAATTGAGTCCCCTCAACTTAGCTGGTGCTCCATCATTTAAGTGAAATTACCCACACCTTCACGCTGACAGCTGACTGGACCAGTACAGGATCGTACTTGTCTCAGATACCCACTCCCCTAAAACACACACACACACACACACACACACATGGTCACAGACAGCCAAACAGCTGAACAGGCTGTCTCTCCCCCAGCCCCACACTGTGGCCCTTGTAGGTATAAAGGCTGCCAGT
>JASCQX010000474.1:8258-25548 GCA_030264415.1 Sardinella fimbriata
ATGAATTACTGTTCACAAATTGAGATGCGAATGTGACGAAGTATTAGCATTCGGACCTTTTGGGCAATGTTATTTTGATACTTTAATAGGTGTCAATCGAAGTTGCCGCCTGTTACTTCCCTCGTAAAACTACCATTTAGCAAAACCGAGAGGCTGGCTAGATAACCCTGGTCAGCTACGATGGATAACTGAATGTGAAGCATGCCATTATTCTCTGTCGTTTGCTGACGACTTGCGCATTCATAGTCTCTGCGCTTGTTCATATCGTGTCCAATGTTGCTTATCGACATGCAGAAATGTAGCCTGCTCGTAAGCGAAATAGACTAACTATTGAATGTATCCCATCATGAGTCGCTGTCACAGTTTGCTTATATCAGCGCTAGGACTGATAATGGCTGGCGACTACTTTTGAGGATTAATTTACTGTCTTCATATTTGCTTTGTCGCAAAAATTGTGAAGATTTGATTATTTATAATTGCACTAAAATTGATAGCGACTTTTATTGTCCGCGACTTGAACATTTTGCACTTGAAATTTAGCCTGCTCAATATTAGCTAGTTTTCAAAGATGGCGTCACCTTGCTGCTGTCCATCTTCTGCTTTACCTTCTTCTTTATTAGGCTTATCTATTAAGTCTATCCTAAAGTGATGAATCGGGTTTCGAACAATGTCTTAAATTTTGCGGAAAGATGGTTCACTTCTGTCAAAAAGCAGTTGATGGGGATTTGTTCCTGACAGTCAAAATACATGCATCGCTTCCACCATTTTGTTATAGCAACTAAGTAGAATTGCGAACTTTTTTCCTTTTGTTGGTATAAAAGCATTTTTTTGCGGGTGTTCTGTATAAACAATTTGGCTAGCCCGCAACGTTATGTTGTTGGCTATTTATTTACTGTCGCCTGAGCATTTCAACGAGGCATTCAAGCTGAAGAGTCGCTACCCTGGCTGTCTGCTTGTACTCTCTCCTTTGTCTGTGAAAACAGTAATCAAAGTTAGTGAGTGGCTCTATGTATCTATTTACTTTATTCTAATTTAAGTAGAGTTTTCCCGGATGGATAAAGAAGGGGAATTTGACAACATAGATAAGTGAACTGGCAGCTCCAAACACCAAACTTTTTTTAAAGAGACCAAGTACCCTGTGAGATTTTCTTGAAGTAGCAGATTAAATAACTGATGAGTTTGACTCAGAATGACGCATCATGTGTTTTTGTACTCTTTTGTCTGTGTGACACCTTTGAGCGTCACTTGCTTATGTCTTATATTTTTCTGTTCAGCCAGAGGAAATAGAGGTCATTATTGGAAAAGACAGAGAGGGATTCTTCACCTCTGGCCTGACTTTGGGTAAAAAGAAGTGCTCTGTTATCAGAGATAGCCTTCAAATTGATGGGGACTTCACAATGGACATCAGAACAAAGAGCCAAGGAGGCGAGCCAACATACAATGTTTCTGTAGGCAGAGCTAGCAAAGGTAAGATCTGTTGCAAAGTAAACAGTCAATGAGGAAATTATGGGACAGTTTTGCAGTGTATCTCCCGATGCATACATAAGCGTGTGATTTGCTTACATGACATTTTTACAGCTCTCCTGGAACTGATATCATGCAAAGTTGTTGCTCGGAGTTGGGGGTGGGAATTGAGAACTGGGAATCGAGAACCGGGAATCAAGTAGAACCAAGAAACAAATGCTTCAATTCTCCAGAATTTAATCCCTCTAACATTTACTTCTTCTCATCATTGTTGACATGTTTTTTTCCGAATACAAAATTGAAATGGACAATGCAGTTCTACATGTGTTCTCTCATTCTCGTAAGCTACTTTAGTCACCTTAGTAGTATAGGTTATATTATAGGCCTATTTACTGATATGGGAAATCGGTGTAGAATACTACTAACAGTAAGGAATTGATTAAAGAATTGATAAACAATTGGACCAGTAAGCAGAATCCGTGTAGATATATGGCACCCCTACTTTGACTTTTTATAGACAGCTCAGTCATATTCACGCTTAATTAACTATATGAACTGGATATGCACTGTGTTGTAATATCTTATATAAAATAATGATGTTTGTTAAATTGTAGGCCTAGCTCAAGTCTGTTATTGCAGTTTGTCTTTGTGGGCCTCATACAACATTTGCAAAGGCTCAGGTCAGAGTTGATCCTCTGCTGCCTCTGATTTTTTCGATGTTCTTTAAGTTCAGTCCCATGAAACACTTAACTTTGGCAAGGGATTTTGCATGCACACAAGTTATCTAGACTGTTGCAGTTAAAGGACAACTCCGGCACATCTGAACCAATATTGTACTGACTTTGATTGCTGCCAGTACCCCAAAAAATGAGCGTGAAATTGATGCTACTATAGTGGATATGTTAGCAGCGATACTACCAAGGAGGCTTTAAAACAGAAACCAGGCATGTTTCTAACATCTAAGTAGACAGCTTTTTATACCACCAAAGATGCTGTATATCCCAATAAGCCCTTTTCAAGACAGACAGGAGTTAAGTGAGGTGCAGGCAATCACCTACCTGTAAAGTCTGTTTATACTCCGTCTTTCTCACTTTCACATGCACTCACATTCTCTCTTCAAACTTTGTCTAATCCAGTTCAAATATATATAAATATAAATGCCAATTTATACATGACGTAATATCCCTGCTATATTAGCACTGATTTCATTCATCTTAGGTACTGGCAGTAATCAAAGTCCTCTAACAGAATATAGGGTCATGGTTGCTGGAATTCTCTATTAAGTCATGTCAAATTGCAAGTTTGGTAAGCTTTCGATGTTGAAAATATTGTTGCTTGAAAGTGAATAATTTAATGTACCTTTAAGTTAAAAAGTCATTAGAAATTCTCTCTTCCTGTAACAAAACCTGACCCATCAAGTGATTTGAAGTCCTAATGTAACATGCACACTCAATTAACCTGCATTGGAATCCACGTTTAATCCATGTTTTAATATGTGGTGTTTTCCAGTAGTTGTGTAATTATATCCCCAAAACTCCCCAGTATTTCCGAACAAATTGAGTGATGGCCTATTGTTTTGGCTAGGTAGCCATCATAATTTTAGAGTTCAGATGTGACTATACGGTGACAGTGTAATAATTTGGAGCCTCAGGTGGTAATGCCTCTCATCGTGAAGTCAATTGTATCTCCCCTACATCATGCACCACCTTGCTTTCCTGCATTTCTGGGTAGAATAAGGTGTCGGTTTAGATAGTATGTCCATTTTGAATTCCTTACCTGGGTATTTCCCTTTCCACTTCCTCCCCTTTTCACTGACTGAAGAAGCTACTTAAGCACTGCTCAATCTGTACCTTTTTCTTTGTATTTGAAAATATTTTGCATGTTTTGCACACAAACTGCATGTTTTAAGGTTCTGTCACTTCAACACAGCTGACTTAAATTCTTAAATTCAGACATCAACATTATTTTTCAAAATTCAAGATCGCTTTTAAAAATAAATTTGATTAACATAATTAACATTAACATGCATAATGCCAGCTAAGTGGTGGGCTATGTCTTCAGACTCTCATGAATATTTAAGTGTTTCCTTACGTTGCAGATTAAGAGGAAAAGTTTTATGCTATTGTTGTCATTCTCAAGCCCTCCATCTGGAATAGCATCTGCAGAGTTGCTTGCCAACTTGAGTAGAGTGAGCATTGGAACTTTAGAACATTGTTTCTAGTGTTAACTTGCCTTAACATTTAGTTTGTGTCTTCAGAGAATCTCTGCAGTTTAATGCTCTCTTTTCTAAATGAGTTCCATATTGGTTAACTGGATTGGACTACAATTTCAAACATTTGACGCTGAAATACAAATATAATTTCACACTTAGAACAAAATAATGAATGAATATCTGATTGGATTTTTTTTTTTTTTTAAGTTGAAGTGACAGCCCTACTCTTTAACCCTTGTTATGTCCGCTGTCCTGTTTGATTTCTCCCTTAACCTCTGTATTTTCTCAACTTTCCCTTTTCTCTATCTCTTTCTCTTTCAGTCTTGGTTCTTGTTATGGGCAAAGAAGGGGTCCATGGAGGCGGATTGAATAAGAAGGCATACTCAATGGCGAAATACTTGAGGGATTCAGGGTTTTAATGTAATGAATATTATTTAGTTTTAATTGAGGGACAGAAAGGGGGGGGGGGCTTTGCTGTTACAGTTTCTCCCTGCAAACAGTTAATGTCTTTGGGCATGTGTGCAAAGAACAATAGCATATAGGGAGAGATGATGGTAACGTCTTTGTCACCTTTTTTGTGTCCCTCTCTGTCAGCTTGGGGGGTGGGGGACTTTTTTCAGGTTTTGTTCATTTGTCGTCTTTTTGTTTCCTTGTGTACTCTAGCATTGGTTTTAGTCATGGGAAAGGAAGGTATCCACGGAGGGAGTCTCAACAAGAAAGCCTTTTCCATGGCTGACTACCTGAGGAAGTCTGGATACTAAAGTGGCCCCTCCCCATCCACACAGCAGCGCACTCTTTAAGCACACCTTTATCCCCAACATGTTGACAGCACTACCAGGCTTCATTAGCAGATGCATTGTTGTCTGTATTGTGGTATTTCCCATTTCCCTTTTTTTGTTGAACATGTTTGTTTCTGTCTGTTTTGCCCCTCCCATTCTCCAGCCTGTTGTTTATTCTCAGATGTCAGGTGTCATTCTGACAACTTTGTCGTGCCACACCAAAAATTAGCATTTTTTTTTTTCATGGTTTAGGGGGTGGGTTGGTTGTGGTGGGAAATCAGTAATGTTTGTTATTTTTTTTTCCTGTTAAAAACCTTGATGGAAAAACTCTAAATTTGGACTTTTAGTCCAGCAACATTCTACGATTTGACATGAAACTTTGGTCCATGCTATAGTTAACATAATGGTGCTGCCCATGACAGCTTTGTGTAGATGATGTTGCCTCTCGATTGCTAAGAGCCATTCCTGAGCTCTGATGGTCTTCCTGTTGTACAGCATGCCACCGGAGGGTATACTGCATGCATATCTTTAGGTGAAATATCATTGTCTTTATCTTCCATCTAACCAATTTCATCATACAGCACCATGGAATTGTTCATTTGCCCTGCCGTTTTAGTCTGCCTCAGGAACAAAGTCTTCTGAGGTCCACCTACCCCTATTGACCCTCTGAACCTTCCCAATGTCGTCTTTTTGATTGGTGATGTCTTGCATCACACAATTTTGCTGTTGTGATGGGATGTGGTCTTTTTAAGTCGTTGGTAAAATGTTGGAATGTGTCTGGGTGTGATGGCAGATCAGCATTTAAGAGGGGCTTTGTTCCTCCACAAGAGCCTTGGATCCCGGACTATACAAGGACATTCCACCACTACAATGGCTCGGGCACTTAAATCTGTTTTGCCACCTCCTGCTCTTTTCTTTTCTTTTTTTTTTTTTTTTTTTTTAAACAATGTGCTGCCATCCCAGTGTAACTGTTTTTGTGTCCGGTTTTCTCTATAGGACCAATTTTTGTTGCATTAAGGGGGTTACTAACAGAATTGCTTTAAACTGTTGTAAAGGGTGACTGCTAGCTTCATCTGTTTGCTGACTCAACATGTAAAAAAGAAAAAAAAAGAAAAAAACTCACTCATGTTGTAACACTAAACTTTACAACTCTACTAGTTCACATGACTGTAAAACAATGGTTTATCTTGACATGTCAACAAATCAGTGCTACAGATATAACACTTAATACTTGATCTTCACTCATGAATGTCATAAGTGGATGGATTGGCAGTTAGTTCCAACTTTGTCATGAATTACTTTAAAGAATGCATTTGACTGTTCATTCATGATGTGCAGGAAACCATTTGGATTTATTGCCTTGTGCTCTTCTCATCAAATGAAATGTATGGAACTGTCATAGCACGGTACAAAACATTAAAAAGACAAAAAAAATATAAATATGAAACTGAAACTGTGTACACTAAATTTTCTGGAGTGTGTTGTTGGAAGTAAGACCACTGCAGTCAGTCTTGTGGAAAGTCAAAGGACAAGAAGCTGTATCCTGTGCCATAATGTAGATCTGTTGCTACTGTGAGATGGATTTTAACCGCTGCCTTGCAAGGAGTCCCTTCAATGGCACTTACTTCGGGATATTGGCATTTAAAAACTCACTCTTCCAGGGATTGTGGAATATGTACAGATTAAAATTAAACACGTCAGTTGTCACCAATTCATGTTTTTTGTTCCCTTTTTTCATACACCTAAATAGCGGAGCAGTTCATACAATTCTGTTTTCATGGGGGAAAATGCCATGATTTCTTAATCACCTTGTTTACAGAAGGATCAAATAAATGTATTCCAACCTGATTATGTGGTCATGATTGAATCTTTTGTTTTCAAGTTGTCCAAAGAAAGGAAACCTCTCAGTTAGTATTTTTTCATACTTTTAAAAACCTCATATAGGAGATATACATTGATGTATTCCATCAACATTGCAAAAGCAATGCATTTTCATTGTTCCTTGGCAATGATAATCAGGTTATCACTTGGACCCAAATATGTCCCCAATATGTCTCCTCTAGGGCTAGGTTGTCAGTTGTAAATCAAGACTTCATTTAAGATCTCGGATGCTAATGTCACAACACTTAGATTGTCAGTTGTAAATCAAAAGACTTCATTTAAGATCTCAGATGCTTTTTTAATTCAATTTATTCAATTTTAATATGTACAGTGCCTTTAACAAAGTAGGCACATCTAATCACCATCATGGCCTGGCATGTTAAGTACTCAATGTTGTGGGGTCAAAGGTCAAGGTCACAGAGTCACTATTAAAATACAGCATTTGGTCAAAAGTTATGAGTAGAGAACTTACCCATCTTCCTCCATTATGTGTGCATTTATTCTATCCTATATTCTGTTGCACTTGTAAATAATCTTGCATTTCATAGGTGAGGTGTAAGGAGCCTATACAATCTGTTTTCCACCAGCAATTAATGGGTAATTAAACAGCCTAAACTATATTTTTCTATAGCCTAAGTGTATACCCTCTAGATGTGATTTAACATGAGCTGCATTTTTGGCCATGGTCTCCAGGCTGCTGTGCAGTTTCGGAACGAGCATGCAAGGCAGCATGAGAATTCCCAGGCTATTATTAGTCAACGTAACTTCACAAAAATGATCATTGTTGGTTTGTATGCTTTGGTCTGAAGAGTAATCCACATGAATTGGTGAGAATGAACAATCTTGTTATATTTTAAATAAATTGCTGCTGTAGGGGGAGGCTTGCATAGTGTGCCTTTAAGAGAAAGAAATTCAACCACATTTTCTCAGAGTTTAAATCCCATATTGTGAGTTTACATGAACACATGTCCCACCTTCAACCATGTCATGTCCAATAGTGCTATATTAGAGGATTCAATAGCCAATAGCTACATGTAATTGCCAACATATAGCCAATGCATTTAACACACCATTTGTTGAGTGTGCCCCAGAAAGACCACAAATCAAGTTTAGTATAACTCATAGTTTTACTTTAGCTCATTGATATTTTTATTATGCTTCTATTACACCAATCAGCTTTTTCGCCCATGTGACTATTAAAAAGTCAGCTGTCTTGACCATGATTTCATTGGATTTCATTGGATGTTTCAAGTTAGCATTAAATGTAGAGTATGGAATTCTATTTTTTGGTCATTTTTGCAGAATTATTTGATATCCTCATCAAATTTAGTCACATGGGATTTCTCCTTTAAAAGGTGTGCCTTGACCTTTATGACCTAAACTTAGATCTTGGGTGGGTTACCTAATCAGTTCATCAAGGCTTCATAGTGAAAAACTTTGCTAGGTGGGCCAAAGATCAGTCTGCTGGAGAGAGATCACATAAACACTACATTTGTGCATGTGACCTCCCATGCAATCTTGAAAACATACTCAGTTCATCACACCTCTGTCAATAGTGAGGTGTGCAAAGACTGAAGTGGATCATTTACCCAGATCAAGAAATATAGACTATATCAAGGTATGCCAAAATTAATTTTGCCATGACCCATGGAAAGCTCTGTAACTTTTTTTCCTTTTTCCACTAGGATTGGCGTTGTAGGCACAAGAAATTCTTAATCTACAGAAAAAGACGATTGCAACAATACCAAATATGCTTAGGCCTAGGCCTATTTGAATTCCACGTTGTTTCTCAATTCTCTACCATTGTAGACGGCAGTTTCTTCTTATAACTGATTGAGCATAGGACCCACTAATGCTTCAAAGCTTGCGTGAAAGAGCGCACATTAATAAGTTCATATTTTATAGTTCCCAAAGGTTGGTGCGCATTCTTTTCGACGTGCGGAACAATTAGGCTACCGATAACCCGATCCCGTAAAATAATTGTTCACATGGCCTGTTTAAATCAAATTATGAGGCGTTTTAAATTTAACATGCTTCTTTGGCTAAGCTTGATGCATAAAATACATGTCTTGTGGTAATGGAGTAGGGCGTTTTTTGATGGTACAGGTGAAAATGCACTTGGCGTTGGACCACTGCCTATCAAACGACTTCAACGTCATTGTTATGGTAATTCAATTAGAGTTTATTATCCAATCAACCTTTGGGTAGCTTAAACACACCTCTAAGTTAGCCTATAACAGTTATACTAAACGTTGATCTGGGCAATTTGAGGTGGCGCAGACAGGCTACTCTGAAAGCCTATGCAAACTTTTTTTTTTGGAATGGCGACGGCAGTCTTGCAGGACGCACTAGTGTGGATGTTATGGCTTCTTATCGCGCAAACAAGCTGTGGAGGTGTTAAGAGTTCACCAAAGCCGTCAATTGAACAGGTTCGATACTACGGACATTTAACAATTGGAACCAAAAAGCTGAATCTCCTTGCTGAAGTGAATCCCACTGCCTATAAAACCGAGCTATTCAGCAAATCTATTGGAGACAACACTGACTATCAGTCTGATTCCCACTCCCACGTGTGTAAGTATGGGTCAGAAAGCCCGAGGTGAAATCCTCAGGAAATGTTCATTCTCGGTAGTGGGAGAATTCCACGTTTTGGATGTGTCAGAACAGCAAGCATGGTATTATTTCAATATTTTGTACATTTTCATAACCTGTACAGCTTGATACAGCAAATCCTCAAATATTTGGCTATATCATCCCCGTGGCATTCACCTTGAATGTGTTAGAATTTGTTGTTATGGGTTTGACAAAATGCCCACTTCCTGTGGAATTGTCTAGTGATATATTGGCCTTTAAGAGGTTTTTCTTTTTTTGTAAGATTAAGTTTTTAGTTTTTATAGACCGCAGTATTACAATTAGCATAGTATTCACTGTCCCAACATTTCACTGTAGCCTATATGATTGCGGTGGCCAATTTCTCCTGTTGAACAGGGATGGAATCAGATGGTGTTACAGAGGGATTTTTTGGCCACAAGAGGACCCTTGCTGTAGACCGATTGCTGGGAATGAAACCAAAGGTTCAGTGTGTTGAGAATTCCATGACCCTCAAACTTCAAGGAGCTGCTCCTCTGAGGTCTCCTGTTCTTATAGACAGAGGTAGGCTTACTACCCTACTAGTTCAGCCGCTGTTAGAAAAGATCATGGAATACTGACTTATACTCCGCTTCAACCCTCTCTGCTATTAGTTTGTTTATCAGGCATATGCCCTTTCCCTAGGGAACGCACACCCTCTCTCTTTGTCAAAAATGCCTCCGGACTGTGGCTACACCATCAGGAGGGGCTGGAGGGATTTGGCTTTCAGCACACCATATGATGGATGTTTCGTAACTCGAGAGGTAAATGGTGTGGTCATTTTACTGTGGTTGCAGAACTCGTGTTTTTTAAATGTGTTGATGCCACTCCTAATGTCAATTCAAATACAATTGCAGGACTCCATTTATGTATTGCCTCTGGTTATTTATGGCATACCTGTGAGAATGGCCTGTCCAAGCATCGCCCCGAAGCCACCTTCAGTGTCTTGCCATGAAAGTGGAATGACTGTGAAAGTTGAATCATCCATCTCTGTCAAAGATATCAAAGTAAAGGGTAAGGAGAGACTTTTTTTGTGTGTTTGTGCGCTCCAAAATGCGTGCACACACACCTCTATTTAGTACTTTAATTAGTTGGTGTGCCAGCTTTATTTATGTATGACAAACTGTAAGAGTAGACCTACTCTGTCTTTAGTCAACAGTAAGTGGGAGTTGTTGATGAACGTGTCCCCCCAATGTGGCTTCAGTGTCATAGAACATCCTGAAGGAGTGATTATATCTGCACCATATTTGCCGTGTATTAAAGAAAAGGTAGGCTATAATTTGTCAGCAATGCTGGATGATATTGCATTGTATTTGTTAGCATAGGTTTGTTTAGCCGTGTCCTATCTGTTGTTATCCACAATTGCTTTTGTTATAGTTTGAGGCACAGGCAGCCACCACTTTACATAGAGATCAAAAGGCTTATGGAGAGATATTTAACAAGTGTTAAAGGAGAAGACTAATGTGAATCAATCCATAGCCCTGTTGTTCGAGGTCACTGAGTGCTCGTGCTAGGAAAAGGTTGAGAAAATTCAACACCATAGATCAAATAGGAAATTGTCAGCTAACACTAACCGTATGGGGCACAGAAACCTACTTTTTCTTTTTTCGATGCCCCTTTCAGTTAATGTTAGCCTGCTGGTTTGGTATTCGGTCTACGTTATACGCTGTTATGCATTCACTAATGTTGTACATTTAATAGAATGTGCACACATGACAGAAAATGTTGCCTAATTATTGGATGGTGTATAACATCATGCAAAGCTGGTTGGTATGCATGCTAACTTCAGTGAGTGCTTAATGCTTCAGCGTTTTTTGGCAATTTGTTAAAACAATTGTTTGATACATTCTGTGTCTGATCACATTCATGATATGGCACCTTTGACCCATAAATGCTCTCATGACCTCATTTTCTTTTCAGGATGGCATGTTAACATTTGAAGTAGCAGCTGAAGGAGACTTTAAAATCTCATGTCCAGCTCAGCCTTTGGCTATGCATGCTAGGGCCACTGCTTGTCCTGAATCCTCGAGCACCGGATGCTCTACGACCCAAATAGTTGGTCCCTCAAAGGGGCCTCAGACTGAGGCCCCTGGATATTCTGTAAAACCACAGCATCTACAAATACCCGTTCCACTGGCTACACAGGAATCTCATACTGATACGCCTGTTCAGTTTCCAGCACAATTTCCCTTCTATTATTTCAAACCTGAACTGTACCAGCCTTACCCTAAGCCTCACCATGTTGCCCCGAGTCCAGAACCTGAGCTTTCAGAAGTACCACAGCTTCCACCAGTGTCAGATTTACACACTACACAGGCACCTCTGGTTCCAGTTAAGAAGCCAGTGCTTGTTGAGGATCCTTCCAAAAACATGCATTTTCATATTCCTGAGCATGCAGAGTTTCCAGTGCAATTTCCCTTCTATTATATCAAACCTGAATTCAACCAGCCTAAACCAAAGCCTGACCAGGTTTCTCCAAGCCCAGCACCTGAGCCTTCAGAAGTACCACAGGTTCCACCGATGCCAGTTTTCCAGGCTACACAGGCACCTCCTGTCCCAGTTCATACTAAGAAGCCAGTGGTTGTTGAGGGTCCTTCCAAAAGCCGGCCCTCTGATATTCCTAAGCCAGCACAGTTTCCCTTCTATGTTTTCAACCCTGAATTTTACCAGCATGTCTTGAAGCCTGACCATGTTTTTTCAAGCCCAGAACCTGAGCCTTCAGAAGTACCACAGGTTCCATCGACACCAGTTTTCCAGGCTACACAGGCACCTCCTGGCCCAGTTCATCCTAAGAAGCCAGTGGTTGTTGAAGGTTTTTCCAAAAGCCAGCCCTCTGATATTCCTAAACCAGCACAGTTTCCCTTCTATGTTTTCAATCCTGAATTTTACCAGCCTGATGTGAAGCCCAAGCCAAAGCCTGACTGTGTTTCCTCAAGCCCAGAACCTGAGCCTTCAGAAGTACCACAGGTTCCACCGATGCCAGTTTTCCAGGCTACACAGGCACCTCCTGGCCCAGTTCATACTAAGAAGCCAGTGGTTGTTGAGGGTCCTTCCAAAAGCCAGCCCTCTGATATTCCTAAGCCAGCACAGTTTCCCTTCTATGTTTTCAATCCTGAATTTTACCAGCCTGATGTGAAGCCCAAGCCAAAGCCTGACTGTGTTTCACCAAACCCAGAACCTGAGCCTTCAGAAGTACCACAAGTTCCACTGATGCCAGTTTTCCAGGCTACACAGGCACCTCCTGTCCCAGTTCATACTAAGAAGCCAGTGTTTGTTGAGAGTCCTTCCAAAAGCCGGCCCTCTGATATTCCTAAGCCAGCACAGTTTCCCTTCTATGTTTTCAACCCTGAATTTTACCAGCATGTCTTGAAGCCTGACCATGTTTTTTCAAGCCCAGAACCTGAGCCTTCAGAAGTACCACAAGTTCCATTGACACCAGTTTTCCAGGCTACACAGGCACCTCCTGGCCCAGTTCATACTAAGAAGCCAGTGGTTGTTGAGGGTTCTTCCAAAAGCCAGCCCTCTGATATTCCTAAGCCAGCACAGTTTCCCTTCTATGTTTTCAACCCTGAATTTTACCAGCCTGATGTGAAGCCCAAACCAAAGCCTGACTGTGTTTCACCAAGCCCAGAACCTGAGCCTTCAGAAGTACCACAAGTTCCACTGATGCCAGTTTTCCAGGCTACACAGGCACCTCCTGTCCCAGTTCATACTAAGAAGCCAGTGCTTGTTGAGGGTCCTTCCAAAAGCATTCCCTCTCACATTCCTAAGCCAATACACTTTCCAGAACAATTTCCCTTCTATGTTTTCAAACCTGAATTTAACAAACCTGGCCCTAAGTCTGACCGTGTTTTCCTAAGCCCAGAACCTGATCATTCAGAAGCAGTTTTCCAGGCTACACAGGCACCTCCTGCCCCAGTTTATCCTAAAAAGCCTGTTGAGGGTCCTACTAAGAGCACCACTAAGCCCATACAGTTGCCACCACAATTTCCTTACTATTTTTTCATGCCTGGATTTAACCAACCTGACCCTAAGCCTGACAAAGGTTTTCCAAGCCCAAAACCCAAACCCAAAGAAGAACCACAACTTCCAAAACCCCCAGTTCCTCAGACTACTCAGGTAACTCCAAAGCAGCTAGTCACCCATCCAAGTCATACCTCCCCTAAGCAGGCACATTCTCCCACAGAAGCTCCTATTCATCAAATGTATCAATTCTATCCTGTAATTTACCCACTCCCCCCAAACTCTGGTTATTCAGTGCCAACGGCTCCTCAAAAGCCAAAGTTGCCAACCCCTCAAAACCCTGATGTACCAAGCCCAACATCAGAAACGGAACTAGGATCAATATACTTCCTGAACCCTCCCCCAAAAACTGAACTGAGAACTCCCACCAATAAGCTGGAGTCACGTCATCAATCTACACACTGCCTAACTGCCTGTACAGTTGCCCATTCCAACTGCTGTGCATTGGCATTGTCATTCCATCAGCATGTTCACCACCATAACCACTTTGCTCCTGCTTTTGGTCAAATGGTTCAGCCAGCAACTAGTGACAAGGAGCTTTCCCTTATTCAGCGATTGATTAATCATTCCCCAATAAACAGTATAAATAGACAAGTACCTCATAGGCCTACAGTTTTTGGAGCACCCCAGAAGCCAACCTCCTCAAGTCCCTCTGTTCAAACAGGCTCCCACCAGGAAACAGAAGCTAATTCGGTGCACATGCCCAAACCTGATCCAGATGTGAAGCCTATTTCATCTCTAGCCCATCAGATTAACCCTCCATTTTTTAATTCTTACATGTACATCCCTGCAAATGGCCACTGGTCTCCAGTACCAGCCATAATCACATCCAGTGTGCCATTAACACAGCCACCTGCCTCTAAACTCCATAGTAAGCGGACAGTTAAAGAACCTTCACCCTACCAGCAGCTGCAATATCCTTATGGCTTACCTAACCCTAAATCAATGTACAGGTTAGGTCCTGATAATCCAGCTAACAATCTTGAAGGCAAATCCATCTCCACTGCTAAAGATAGAGATCAGGTAGCTGAAGACCACCACCATAAGGGCACTAGGATATTTTCACCAATTTATCCTTGGTTCCACAATCTTCACTCTGTGCCTGACCCTCCACCTACTACTAAACCAGATTCACAGACTGAAAGGGAAACTTATCATCATCAGTCAGTGTCTCCTGTCTTAAATATGGAGGCTCCAAAATCCGCCCTTCCCCAAAGGGGCTCGCATCCTTTCTTAAATTCCTTTTTAAGACAGAGGATGGTGGATCAAAGGCAGAGTATCCCTGATGTCTCTTCAGATTCCCCCAAAGTGCCTTTTGTGCTGTCAAAATATTCAACTTTGAAACATCCAGTGGCTTCCGCTGGGCCGCCTCCTCAGAAACTGTACTGGGGTCAAGCTGTCCCTGATGAGGCCACTGTCTATAATGGGTACCCAAAAGCACCCTTTAAGTCTGATGCATCAGAAGTTCACCCTCAGAACATCTCCCCTCAGAACTCTAGCTCCACTTCCAGTGGTGAATCTTCTGCACCGCTTGAATCCTCTCAGTCTTTTCAGAATTATTGGAAACCGGTCGAGCCTCATCATTCATGAATGTCTTCTGAAACCAGGTGTGTCTAATATTTATAAAAGTTTTCATATTTTCAAATAATTAAACTGAGGTGTAAATCTAAAACATTTTTCATGATGTATGTGTTTATTTTCCAGGCAGGAGTCCAACTCGTGGATATTTAAGCAATATCCTACCTTTGAATATGGAAACCTTAATTCTCATCAATAAAGGTCTCAGATTCATGTTGCCTTTGTTTGAATATGTTTAGTCATGGGGTTTGTATTTCCTTACAATGACCAGTATCAGGAAAGTTTGCTTATATTGCTGATGACTGACTACAAACATTTTGACAAGGTCTCAAGCCTGTTAACTGACCTTTCTTGTCACTAATAATTTGACACCTCAAGTGCAAGAAACTTTATGTAATTGTAATATTTAATTCATTTACCAGTCCATACAGTACAGCTCAAAGAGCCCCAAGTACATTTTGTCCATAAGCACCATTTGAAAGGTCATAGAGGATGTAAAATATACATCTTAAAACAGGAGTGAGTGCAAACCAAAGCTGAAATTCAACTGAAGCACTTCTCAGTTAATAACAGTGTGTAAGTTACAAATTTGTGATGCCATTGACCAAGTGCTTAGAAGAACTTTTTCTTCCCTGGACAAATGGGAGGAAGGGGTAGGGTGACTGGCTGACCACCAGGTGCCACTGTTTCAGCTTCAGGTGCTTGTCTTTTCACTATGTGGAGGATTGATGCTGCCTTTATAGGATCAATGGACTCTGCAGATTCTGCCGAGAGTTGCCCCAGCATGTCAACCATTAGAAGTGGGTTAGACACACCAGTGGGAATTGTATTGTTTAATGCAGGCACAGTGTTGTTTCCAGCTGGCATAGTACCATTTGCAGCAGGCTCCACCGCAAGCTGCAACAATGTAATGCATAGTAGATGTTTGAAGCATTCACATTACAAAGCATTAAATGTATTTAACATGAATATAGTGAAATAGGAATGATTAGTGATATTAGCCTGAAACAATTGTTCAATGTCTTGTACATGCTACCTGTGGAGCAAAGATGCGACAGTCAACTGCAACATTTGCCCCTCCTGTACCTCCAGCTTTGCAAAATCCATAGGTCTAAAAAAAAAAAAAAAACATTGTTTATTGGGCAAATCTACATGCGAGTACTGGTGTATACATCTTTCAACTGTATTTCAAGCTCTTGTCACGTCACAACACACTCACAGCTACAGTATTGTCCAGGGGGACACAATTGTCATCATCCGTGGTTGTGCAATTTGTCTCCACAATGGCATATTCAGCAAAGACCTGGGGCCCTCCAGCAACAACCTGCGCACACAAATGAAATGTATTGGTAAAAATTATTTGGGTAATGTAACGTTAGCTACGGTGTACTTTAGATATATACTCTAGAGACTATGTGTTTATCTTTGCATGGTAACATTCAAGAATGAGATACACTTTAAATACCTCTCCTATATTTTAGATACCTCCAGTTTATTTTTTACCTGAGTGGTCAGTCGCCCAACCTCTAATACAGCATACTTGCTGATGGAGACATTTGCCGTTCGGTTGTTGAAAGCTGCAAGTGAGGCTGTGGCCATTTGAAGAGCATTGGTATCGTTAAGGAGCAAAAGCTGAGGACAACCCATACATGTATCCTCTGCTGATGTTTCTGCAGAGCAAATGAGTGCAGGCATTAGACACTGGACTTTGTCTTTGAAAGAGCAAATAAAGGAATGCTTGAGGTTCAGTTTTTACCTGGTTCAGATTTGCATCTGTGTGCTGTTACTTTTAAAGCCCCACCAGATTTCATAAAGGCGACATCACAGTCGGCCTCCACTGCCTAAACAAATAATGTGACAGGGGAATCATTACTGGCATACTTCAATTGTTTCTTTAGTGTGCTTACCCATTACAAAAGCAAATGAAATCTTTTATTAGAATTTGTTTGGCTATACTGAAGCACGCCTAAAGTTGTCTATGATACAATAGCTTAATAGTGGAATAGCCTCTGGAGGTGTTGAGCCCTTCTGGCCAGTCAACATGTGTGCCTAAGGTTGAGCAGGTTGAGCATGTCCTATTGACATAGTAATTTGTAAAATGCTATTTTGACTTGCGTAGTATACTTAAATAAATTGTTTTGCTTTACACATTAAAGACCCAGTGAATTAATTACTGTAGATATGCAGACACTAGGAGGGGAACGTAGCATTTTTATAACTAAGTGCATGACCAAATTCTTATTGAGCACATCTCACCACTTCTGCCTTAGTCCTGACTGGACAGGAAGCCACTGGTGTTGGATCCAGGACATGGCACTTGGTCTCCAGCAGGTCGAGCTCCATTTTGTAGATCTCCAGGTCAGGCTATAGGAAAGGCTGTGTTAACTAACTATGGTATCAAACTTGAGTCAATATAACCACACAAACCTTCTAAAGTATTTTTAGAGAAGTAAAATATCTCTGAAATTAAAAGTGACTTGAATGGTTACACTTACGTCTGTCAAATTGTAACCCTTTGTCATAGTAGGCTATATTTTGGTCATGTCATTTGCATCAGCCATATGCACTACAGAGGAGGCCTTCTTTGGAGAGGCTAGGACTGGCTGAAACTATCATTATTAGTAGTTTATTTGCTATGTGGACACCCAGTCCACATCTGCATCAAAAGATTTACATTACAATCATGATATTTACTTGACAATTTTCCTTTTCTTTCTCTTTGTTC
>JASCQX010000500.1:0-12157 GCA_030264415.1 Sardinella fimbriata
GTGTGTGTGTGTGTGTGTGTGTGTGTGTGTGTGTGTGAGTGTGTGTGTGTGTGTGTGTGTGTGTGTGTGTTTGTGTGCGTGCGTGCGTGCGTGTGTGTACTGTAGGCCTATGTGCATACATGTGTGTGTGTGTATGAAAAACAAAAAGCCCCAGGTCTTGTACAAGACACTTAAGCACATAGAGTCTAAGTATGCATGACCACAATGGCTGCATGATAGGAGACTCCATAGCATACTGCTATTTGTTAAAATAAAATAAATCCCATGGGGTTCAGATTTGGATATGTGTGTCATTTGATCTAGGCCATTGGACATAGTTTATATGCCAGACATGATTTCCTACAAAGTCTGTATGAACTCCCCTTTTGGTTAGTCTATGAGCACCAGCAGAAGTTATTTAACTGTGATCATCAAAAAACAGCACTAGGCTACTCACCTATTCTTGATAACAACAACCAAGACATTATGCCAGAACTGTTACAGAATGTAGGCTTTTATAAGAAGCAAGTCAACAAGCCCTATAGATACCAGTCTGTTATAAATCTGATCATCATGCTAATTTCACAGGTTTTTACTCTTTAATCAACATGTGCCAAGCATAAATGACCAAATCACTAACAATGGTATTCTCAAATGAATTTTGTTGTTTCTTCATTTAAAAAAAAGTATTTTCTGAGATATCAACATGTCTTTGTGTAGGCCTATGGACAATAATTAGTGTATTTGATTTTCAGTGCGCAGAGTACTTCCAGGCTAACTGCATGTCTGCTGGTTAAAATGTGCTGCCTTTTGTACAGTAAGTGATTGTAATAACGTCATGGGTTCACAAATAAGCAATTAAAATATACTTTGGCAGTGAATTGATATAACAAAATGATATGGCTAACGGCAATAGGATAAAGTGAAATATGTTATTGACCTAGAAAAAAAACAAAACACAGAAACTGTGGTATTCCCATTGAGTAGTGATGGGCTGTTTCACAGTCGGCTCTTCACAGCCTAATAATCATGTCTGATAGGATATTCCATCTTTGCACAGTCCCTATACCATAGCCCCATGTTTAGAATAATACAACTCTAACCTATACAGCACCTTGATGTGTTTCTGTGTATGTATTGCTACAGTGATTTTGGTAAATCCAGTGAAAAAAATGCTATGAAATTGTGACGCACCCAATGAAGACTACAGTAGGCCTAGGCTATGTATGCACTAGACTGTAGATCGAAGAGCCTTCTTAGAGCCCTGTGAATAACCAGTCAGACTTTAAGGAAAATGGTGGACTGCATGTAGTCTTTTATACTGAATGCCTCAGACACTTTGGTGTTTTATGTTGTATTTTTCTTGTCTTAGTTTCTTATTTGATTTTGCAATAAACTACTGAGTCTATGTTTTACAATGACTTGCAGTACTTGTTGTATACTTGTCTATATATCAAAGACATACATGTACTGTATAGAGACGAGTACCACAAGTCTACAAAAGTAGGCCTGTATGAAAAATAATCAAGAATTCTATCTAGCCCGCAGTGTAACATATTTTTTCATGGCTAAATCACTCCCTCTTGTGGTAGAACTGTGGCACTGCCCCACGTCAAGCACTCCAGTCATTTGCAGTACACGCGTGCGTAGTGGAAAGTAGCTGCTGATGCAAGAAACACAAGGGTGCTCACAGGGATCCTGATCTGAAAACATTTTGGTCTAGAGACATCTACTAAAGATCAGCAAACATGTCGGGAGACGAGGTGAGCTGTTGGCTCGGTTTTTAAACATAATATTGATAAGTTTCTATAGAGATAAAGAAAAGCCTAGATCAGTTTATGTGGTTCTTACGGTAGCTAGCATTATGACTTTCGGCCTCGAACTAACAAGCCTGCTACCTAGCTAGCTTGGTTCAACTGCTACGTTGGTTAGGTAGCTAGCAAGCTATGAAGTGTATTTTTCTGGTCGGTGTGATATTTCACCATAAATGTTCTGGGTTTGTCGTAATGCCCGTTTTCACACAATAGAAGAGGAGCTTTTGCTGACAAAATGGAAGCAAACAGATTGTATCTTCATGTCAGGCGTTCGCACGTGCTATGCCAGTAGCACCAATCAGCAAGTTAGCGTGCTAGCCCCACTGGCAGTAACTGATTCATAGGGAAATGACTAGCAAGCTGGAGTGAGCTAGTCAGCTAATGTTAATTGTATCGCCAGTAGCTTTAGTCCATTTCGACACCCCTGCTTTTCCCACTTGGATATTACTCAAATGACTGCTTCTTTTGTAATAATTCCTTTCAAATCTGGAAGTATCGTACGCGCATTTGGCGTTAGTGATCCTGTCACAGCTGTTGACATAAAATGCTTTACCTGAGTGATTGTGTTAAGTTACATCTGTTGAACAACTGAATACAATCAATTTGTAAATATAAATTCATGGGTAGGGCCGCGAATGCCAGATAATATTGTCAAAAGGTCTCATCTGCACACTATATAGAGACCAGGCCTACTGTTGCGTGCAATTCCAGAAAAATGTCTATTGTGGAAAAATGACTGAGCGTTAACAGATGCTGGACACATTTCTGCCGTGTATAAGAGCTGTGTAACTGGTCGCTTAGAATATTTTTTGTCTTGCAAAGTATTTTTAAATTTGTGTTTACAATAGTTTGCCATCATTTAACACAACACAATACTCAAACAGTGTATGTTTCCCCTAAACGTTTTCTTCCCTTTTGCTCTCCTCCTCACAGATGATCTTTGACCCCACCATGACCAAGAAGAAGAAGAAGAAGAAGAAGCAGCCCTTCATGCCGGAGGAGGATGCTGGAGATGGCATGACTGAGGAGTCCCAGCCCGTGGAGCCCAAAGAGGTGGAGCCGGAGGGCCAAGAGGAGAAGGAGTTTGATGCTGATGAGGATGAGGGCAGAAAGAAAGGTGAGAGCCCAGGCTGTAGACACACTCCTGGGTGCACAATGATAGCGCACAGTTCAGAGCACAGAACGGAGGACAGGAGAGTTTTGAGTACTCGTATTTCCCTCTGTACTACACCTCATTGCTTAAAGAAGCTAGGCTGTTTTGTATGGGCTATATTATGATTTTTTTAATGGTGTGATTAGTCATAATGATGAAGCATTACTATTAGGTAGTCAGTTCTAATGTTTTTAATATTGTGTTTGCTTTGTTTTCTTTGAAATCTGCAGAACTGTCAGATGATCTGGACGACTTGAACTTCTTCAATCAGAAGAAAAAGAAGAAGAAACAAAAGAAAGTGTTTGGCGATGACATTGAAGAAGGCATAAAGGTCAGTTGTGTTTTTATATCATCAATAATATGTCTGTTGACTGTTGTCTTTGATAAAAAAAAAAATATTTCTACATTTCTGCCTGTAAAACTTTAGGTTATATATCTGCACCTATACATTCCTACATGTAATTATCTCTTTTAATAATGTATGTATGTATAATTTACATACCGTGTGTTATGGTGAACAGGACCTGAAAATTGAGAGTGAAATCACGGAGGCTGCTGATGAAGATGACCTGGACCTCATGCTTCCAACCAAGAAGAAAAAATCCAAGAAGGTGGACTTCCAGGACGAGGGGGAGATGCTGGAAAAGGATGAAGGTAGCCCATCCGTGTGAGACTGTAGTAGACATTGCCTCCTCAAACAGTATTTCTCCCATGATCAGAATGATTTCAAACACCAGGGGGACTTAAGTGTCATAATGGCGTCCATGGCGTCCAGTCATGGTTATTTTTGCCAGACAAAGATAGCAATCCCATGAACGTGTAAACGTTAACTTTTTTTTGTAAGGTAGAAAAATGAGGAATCCCGTGTTCAATCCACTTAATTTGTTTGCAGCTCTGGACGATGATGATGGCAAGAACACAGATGGCATCACCTTCAGCTCACAGACGGGCCCTGCATGGGCAGGATCAGAGAGAGACTACACCTACGACGAGGTATGCTCTGCTACAACATGCCAGCACTGCAGGCAACTCATGCTTTGCAATTGGATCCCCATGAAAGCCGATGCATACAAGCTTAGCCGCCACCTTTAACACATTGTGCTCCTCTCCCCTGTCTGGTTAAATATGCACCTGCTGGTTTGAGTTGTTTTTATAATGCCTTAATATTAACCTGGCTTTTATGAATAGTTAGTTTATAATGTTTTGAATTCACCTTGAGTGAGTGAGTGAGTTCACATCCAAATTTAGATCAAGTTTGTTTTCAGATATATTGTATTGCGTTACTAGTAAGGTTTATGTGCACTTGACAATACAAGGGAAAACAATGCTTCAACACTCAGAGCTGTTTTAAGAACCGTATACATTTTAACAGTCCTTTTTTCCCCTATCTTAGCTGCTGAATAGAGTCTTCAACATAATGAGGGAGAAGAACCCAGACATGGTGGCAGGAGAGAAGCGCAAATTTGTCATGAAGCCTCCACAGGTGGTGCGAGTGGGCACCAAGAAGACCTCCTTCGTCAACTTCACAGACATCTGCAAACTGTGAGTACCATTCTCTGGGCCGGGCCTTCTGCAGCACTCCAAAATGCAGGAAGTGCCAGACGATTAGCACTGTGTTAAGAGTGGCTCTGGTCTAAAGACTCAGATAGTGAATGTCCAGACTATTTCTAACTAATACTGTGATGTTCAAGCTCACAGAGTGCTGCAGATTTTCATGCAACACGGAAAAAATATAGAACCGATAGCTAAAGCTGACTGAAGGGGGCTACTGACAACACTCCAGGGGTGAGCTCAAAAACAGGGTGTTTGGAAATCTTTCAGACTTTTGCTTTAGCTAGCATGAATGAGCTTGATGATGTACTGAATGATGTCTGCTAAGACCTTGGAGGTTTAAGATAAGTGGGGGCATCAGGATTCTTTTGTAGTTTCTAGTAGGCCTAGATATTAGCTTGGAATTGAATAGTGGAGGAAATTGATCCTGGATCAGGAGGTATAGGATGATGTAGATAGTGTTTCTTTAAAAAGCCTTTAGGTGGTGTTAAAATATTAGGCCAATTTGACTGCAGTTTGTAATGCATTCTGGGTGGAAAGCCCTTGTGCATTCTCATTCCATTAGTTATTTTTGGTGTTTTCAACCCAGAATGCATTGCTGGCTGCAGGCAATGGCTTGATGAAGTCAAGAAATGTCGAATTTGCCTAGTGTTTAGTAATAACCTTAGGTGTGTACATTTCTTACACAACAAGGCAGAACTAGCCATCTGGAGAAAGCTTTGAGCGTGCCTTTTATCCAAAGATTGTTAAAAGGAGCATGTGTATTTTGGCACCCAGTGGTTTACTACACCTGACCTCTGTCAAGAGAGTTGAGGTTTTTGTAATTGGCTGTTCATTAAAAGGTTGTTGTATGCCCCTTCTAACATATCTGCTGGTGCATAGAAGGACAGCAGCCTTAATTGGGGCTGCAGGATAAGTAATCCAGGGGGATAGTAGTTTCCCCTACTCTCTCAGCGGGGGCAAAAAAATGATACGTTTTGGTCTTGGGATGGGATTAGTTATGCTGCAGCCTCAGTAAATTAGGCTGTGCTTGGATTCCAGGTCCTTTCATTTCCGCCTTCATGTCTGGACATTAATTATTTCTGTGATGCTTTGCTGCACCATCTTATTTGCTGGGTATGAAGTGATTAATTCGTAGAATATTCACTGCACCAAGGAAGCAACCTGAGAGAACCCCTGCATAGTGAAGTAATAATGGTTCCCACAAACAAACTCTAAATGTCATGAAATGTATGTTCAGGGACTAGTAGCTATGCCTCATCAGAACACATGCCTATGTATGATCACATACACATTTATGCACATAAAAGCACAGGGACATGTAGAATATTTCAATGCTTGAACTGCACATATTTTTTATTCTTCATTGACATGGTGATATCATTGTTGTCGTCTAGGTTGCATCGTCAGCCAAAACATCTACTGGCCTTCTTATTGGCTGAGCTTGGTACAAGGTAAGAGACCTTTTTTTGCCTTGTCCTTGTATTGAATTGTTGGTGTTTGGAAAATAACGGTTGGGTTGTTTGTTAATGCTGAGGTTTTACAATCCTGTTTGCCCTTTTATTCCTTTTTAGTGGTTCCATTGACGGAAATAACCAGCTTGTGATCAAGGGAAGATTTCAGCAAAAACAGATAGAGAATGTCTTGAGACGATATATCAGTAAGTGGACCGATTGTTTCAATCTGATGCAAGTGCTTATGAGGTGCTGATGAAATTGCAAACACAGTGTAGTGAACGTCTTTATGACTGCCCAAAGTATGTAGTTCATTGCCATTTAATCTAATGTCATGCTTTGTTATCTGAAATAGGCTTTAATGATTCACTAATGCGATAAATTCTCTTCACACAAGGAATGTAACATCTTTTTTTGTCTATATCGGAAGTGCATGTGGGCATGTGAGAGTGGATGTGGTTTCTTCGCACCTGTAAATCCTTTTACCACGTCTGAACTACTGTCAGACGTGTCTGTTTTTTTCTTGGCTGTTCATTATTTGTCATAGTACTCCCCAGATGATGATAAACCACCCTCATGTTTGAACTTGATAATATACATTGCCACTGTCCATAGACTTTTGCTTTGGGAGTTTCAGTTCATTAAATCGTGTTCTCTGTTGCTCTCCTTGTTACAGAGGAATACGTCACCTGTCACACATGTCGCTCTCCAGACACCATTCTACAGAAAGATACACGTCTGTACTTCTTGCAGTGCGAAACGTGTCACTCTCGCTGCTCTGTGGCTAGCATCAAGACCGGCTTCCAGGCTGTCACCGGAAAGAGGGCTCAGCTTCGTGCCAAAGCCAACTAATGAGAAGGGGCACCTGCTTTCTGCCCCTTCCGATCACCCCCCCTCCCAACCCCCCTCATTCAAGCCAACCACAGGGGGAGACATTGATAGCCCATTGCTGCCCAAAAATTTCACTACATCAGAAGCAGGGCAAATTTCTTGCCATGACAGAGGGCATGGACTACTTCTTGGGTATCATGTGGGAAAGGTATATGATGTTATGGGGGTGTGGGTTTGTTGATGTGATGCTATAGGTATATACTCCATTTTGTTTCCCCAACTCCCGACTTTTTCAGATGAGCAGGACGGAAGCCGAGGGGCTTTCATGCAGAGGCCCTGTGAGGCAGTGGGGCCTGTAAGAGAGCAGCCCTGATACTGATGTGGTCCTAAGCATATCTCAACTCTCTCTGGTCTCCAACCAGAGTGCCGCCGTTCTTCAGTTAACCAGTGTGTGTGTGTCTATGTATATATTTATATATACATACACACACGCATATGTATACATATACATCAAGTGCTCTTGGTTAAATCAGAGAAGAATTCAGAAACGAATGAGCCTATCCCCTTGAGAATATGAGATGTTTTGGTTTGATCATGTATGGTTCTACCACTTGGGAGAGCTCTCAGGGAAGATGGCAGCAATCCAGTGTAGATCCATTCATTCACAAACTCCAGGGGGGTTATCTCAACACTGTAGGGGGCTCAGTGTGCAAATCGGGTGGACTCAGAAGATGAGCTGTGCAAGCTTTATTGGATTCATTTTCTAACCTGCTGTCTAATATCAGTATTGATGAAGGACAAGAGAATTGTGTGTACTGCTGTCATGTACAAGGGCTGTTTGCCTCACAGGGTGGGTGTTAGACAGTTTTTAAATCAACCTCTGTATGCTAAACCAACCGAAATGTGATTTTTTTTTCATTTAATTATGGCCCATAAGAAACAACAGTGTGGCATCCACTTTTAACACAGAGCAGCAGATGTGCAGATATGAGTGTTTTGGAATAAAAATGTTAAATGAACATTACTGGTCCAAAGTCTTGTCTTATTTATTAATTGATTGAAGGAGTTTTGTCACATACCCAGAGGAGACATGCAGTGAAACTGTATTCTGGTCCACCTGTACCACATACATTGTACATGTATGTATGGAGGCAGGGAACCTGGTACCACAACATTAACTATTTGAATGTTTTACAAAACTTTAGATTTCTGAAGAAGTTATGTGAAAAGATGTGATGTTTTGTAATAATATATAGACAGTTTATGAATGAGGTTACTGGGAAGGGGCGAGACTGAACGGTAGTTACGTCAAACTGTCCACGTGACTCTTTCTTAATCGCCGAACAGAAACATGGCGGCGCTACGAGTAGCCGTGTCCTCAAGTGCCGGTAGGACTTTCCTCAACTGCAAGAACGTTGTCGGTGTGCCAAAGGTAGGATGAAGTATTATTTGACATTCTGTTCTCATTCAGACATTACATATCTCGCTAAACAATAACAAATAATAGTCGCTCCGGCACTAATGTAGGCAAGGTCACACTGCCTAGCAATAGCTACGGCTATGGCTGTGCTTAACGCTAGCATGTTCGTCGGCTGACATCACCTTTGACAACGGTATTACTACCGTTAACGTAGCTAACTTTAAGGGAGACAGACTAAAGGGCAGATTATGCTGATATTGAAAGTCACATTACTAAGAACATAACTTGGTTCAACATGAACTTAAATCCATCTGATGCAACACTTCTTGGTCTATTCAATACTTGTTTTGTAACCTGTGTCTCAGTGTCCCTGGACGGTGGTTCTAAAATGTTTAACTTAGCTTGCTTGCTAGCGTTACTTAGGCTAACTTGGACTCAATTTAGCATTCTAAGTTTAGGTTCCTTAGCTGATCAGTCCACTGTAAGAGCAAGCGCTAACGTTACCCCAGGTGACCTCTTGATAACTTAGTAACTGAGTCAGGTTACCTTATGGTGCCTCATTAGTATCCGCAGTTTTCTTTGCCATTTTTCATATAAATAGCTCAGTAAAATGGTGATGTTTTTTCCGACATGTTCAGACTGACAACCAGTGGTCGATGCAACCTAACCTATTGTACAGTAAATGTCGATTCGAACCATTTGACATTGGTTTCTCTGTTCTGCCCATGGACACAACAGTCTTCCTTTAAATTCTCCCTTTCCTCCTCAGGCCAACATGTCCTTTGCCACTTTGTCCAGAGGAAAGAAGGCAGCCCTGTCTACACTTGGTGTGCTCACAGCAGGAGGTGCAGGCCTGGCTTTGGCTCTTCATCAATCTGTCAAGGCATCAGACCTGGAACTGCACCCCCCAAACTATCCCTGGACCCACAATGGCTTGGTATCGGCACTTGACCATGCCAGGTGTGTGTTGTTTTGGTATCCAGTTGTATTTTCATTTCTAAAGGGTCATCATGCAGAAGGAATTGCCTGTACAAAAATGTGCTCTCTTTTAAAAAACTGATTTGTCACTGATTTGTGACCCCCTTTTCTTTATCTCTATATTCCACAGTATTCGCAGAGGATACCAGGTGTACAAGCAGGTGTGCTCGGCTTGCCACAGCATGGAGTACCTCGCTTTCCGTAACCTAGTAGGAGTGTCTCACACAGAGGCAGAGGCCAAAACGCTGGCTGAGGAGGTAAGTCTGATTGGACTCTTCAAGCTGATTTGCACCACACTGTTATTTTGTAATGCATCCGATATGAAATCTGCATTTCTGGAATTCTAAAATGCCCAATTCATGTGGGTGAAGAGTAATACAACTGATCCGGATTGATATAAAACGTTATTGGTTGGTATTGGTGTAGATATCCTCTTAACTTCCACCTTCTCCAGCCTTCACCTGTCATTTCAACTAAAACTTTAAAAAAAAGTATTACAATGCACATTGCTTCCTGTCTGTCACTTACCTTCATGTCTCCCATTGCAGATTGAGGTAGTAGATGGTCCTGATGACAGCGGAGAGATGTTCACCCGCCCAGGGAAGCTGTCTGACTATTTCCCCAAGCCATACCCCAACCCAGAGGCAGCACGAGCAGCCAATAATGGAGCCCTGCCTCCTGACCTCAGCTATATTGTCAATGCCAGGTAGCTTGCCTTGAATGTATCTCTCCTCTGACCATAACCTAATACTAGTGTCATCTCAGCAGTAGCATGGCAAATATCGGCAACTTTTTTTTTTTCTGAATATGCACAGGCTAATCAGCTCCTATTGTTTGACATTACTGTGAGCTGTCAGTAGGTATGAAAACGAGAGAATTTGGTGCGACACAAACCAAATTGTTGGGAGCGCAGTAATTTGCATTAGCTGCTGTTTCACAAATTTGGTCTGCGTTACTCCAAATTCTCATCATACTTCAAACAGCACTCTGCAATGTCACACAGGACTATTATTTGATGCACACCTGATGAACCCCTACATACATTATATCATACTTATGATGCATTATAGTGTCATGCTCTATATAGTAAAGTGATGTCTGATAGATCACCAATGTGTTTTTGTTCCAGGCATGGTGGAGAGGACTACGTATTTTCCCTGCTAACAGGCTACTGTGAGCCCCCTGCTGGAGTGGCTGTGAGAGAGGGCCTCTACTACAACCCCTACTTCCCTGGCCAGGCTATTGGCATGGCTCCCCCAATTTACAATGAGGTGCTAGAGTACGAGGATGGTAAGTTTAATCTCCACTGGAGCAGTATCTGTGGTAGCCATCAATATGCTGTGAATATCTACAGGTACACTGGAGTGTATCACATTGTTTCAGGGCATGCGCATAAACTGATTTAAATACCCACGGCAATCTCAAAATGTTTCTTTAATACTTGAGTGAAATGTATCTAGTTCTATGTCATTCTGCTTCTAGATGACCAGTCTTAGGACGTATCTGCGCACAAGGTGTACAGTATAATGGCACTTCATTTTACTCTTGGCGCGAAGCCATAGGCGCAGTGTACAAATTCATAGAGTTATTGTTTTTTTTTGTTTGTTTTTTTCTATCTATCTATAATATATACTCTAGGTAAGCATAATTTATCTTTTTAAAATTATAATCTTCATTTTTAATTTATGCAGTTTGCATGATTTAATTTAATCTGTGGTTGACTGGCAGCAAAGAGTACCTTCGGTAGTGCCACACTGCTCATGCATTAGACAAATTAACTAATACATAGGTGGTTCAACTGAAGGTGAATTTTTGAACATTGAACTGAAGCTTGACCTTAAAGTGTAAATCAAATAGGAATATGTAAATTAAAAATCTGTCAGAAAAATCGTCATTGGATCTATATTTTCCCCAAATCTTACTGCTGTATAGTGCTTACTGTAAATAATTATGCACAATAATTAATGGCAAGAATATTCATCTCATATGAGTTCCCTAATGAATACAGACCCACCAATTTCATTTGACCTAGGAGCCCTGTGAATAAATGGTGATGATTAAAGTGACCGTGAGAACTCTAACCAATATCTGTAAAGGTGAAAAAACTAAGGCCTCTAACTTTTCTGATACTGAACTGTTCATGTAAAACAGTCCACACGTCACACCACTTTTTGCCATATGCATCATCAAACCATTCTTTATTCAGGGAAACTTGACTGAGCTATCAGATCTTTTGCAGCAATGCCCTGGTCATAACAATCATAGTATACAAACAGAAGTATACAGAAATCAAAATAAAAACTTACCAAAAACAAAAGAAATACCAATGGATAGATGTTTGGAGTTTTTTTTTTTTCTGACTAGTCTTGCTCCTTGTCTCTAAAGGCACACCAGCCACCATGAGCCAGGTTGCCAAGGATGTGTGCACCTTCCTACGCTGGGCTGCAGAGCCAGAGCATGACCAGCGCAAGCGCATGGGACTGAAGGTGAGCTGCGTCGGGTTATTTACAGGGTTTCTGGAAAGGCTGATTCCGCAGCTCAGCTGGAAAGATTGCAATGGAAGTGCCGTGGGAATGCTGATGCTGTAATGTCTTAAATGTGATTGACTATTGATTGCATAATTTATTGCTATTTTCTTCTATTCTCATAAACAAAAATACTATGCAACAACAAAACCTGAGCATTTTTACTTGGACTTCAGATTCACAGTTTGAAAGCTGCACTTAAGTTTCCACCTCACTCTAAAAAAAGACTTATGTTAGACTATTAAACTGTATTAGTATGAGTGTTGATTTGATAATGGTAGTTCCTGTTATCATAAATATGAAGTGAAATGCTACCATAAGAAATATACACTATATCATCAAAAGTATTCACTCACCTGCCTTGACTCGTATGAACTTAAAGGAATTCTCTGGAGTGAATCAAACCGAAGCCCTGTTGTCTGAGGCTGCCAAGTGCTGTCGATAGGTACCTG
>JASCQX010000513.1:391454-406388 GCA_030264415.1 Sardinella fimbriata
AACAACACATCAAACACACACACACACACACTCACACACACACACACACACACACTCACACTCACACAAGCACACAGCCAAACACACACACACACACACACACACACACACACACACACACACACACACACATCAACAAACTGGAGAAGGAAACACTGTAATATGGGTGACGGCACCCAAGAAAGTCACAGAGAGAAAGGAAAAGAGGCCCTTATGGACACAGAGACTGGAGAGTTTAGGGACATAAAAACGGTGGAGACTTCCCTTCCTCCTGCTCCCCACTGCTGATCAGACAGCCCTACCTGGTACCGTATGAGCCCTGCCCATCTCTGCATGCGTCTTGCTCTTCTCTGATAAACATTAGAGTATTCTGGCTCCTTCAGGGGGGGGTTGGTGGTTGGACAAAAACAATGCAGTTGGTTTGTTTGTTTGTTTGTTGTTTTCTTCTTTTACTTACAAAGTTCAGTTTAAGTAGGCTTTAGCAAGTGCAAAAGAACACAGCAACACAACTACAAGCACTTGTGCCTGTAGAAACATGACAGTTAAGATTAAAATTCAATTTTTTTTTTCTTTCGTTTAAGCGACAAAATCCCCCAAAGGCCTGTAGAGCACAGTACATGATTCCTGCTTTATGGCCGTGGCTTCTGATGGAAGTCATAAATATCTCCAAGCATATTGTCGGCTATAAATATTCAGAGGCAAGTCTCCCTGGACAAACTTTGGCGTGCCATTTTGTGCGCCGGCACATATCGAGAGGCCCCTTAGTCTCTCCCCGCGAGAGAGCAGCTCCATAAGGGAAGGCCAACATAATGCAATGAGAGAAAGACATGGAGGGTCAACATGCAAACAGGCAGGCTGAACATGTGGATTCAGCAAGAGAAAAGGCTGCATATCTGGATTTGATATATAGTTTTTTTTTTTTTGTTTGTTTGTTTTTTTCAAATTTAAGTCCTCTTGTGGAGGAATAGCATGTGCCCAACACACACACAAAACATACTGTATGTTGTCCAACTAGAGCTTGTATTAAACTTTTAAAATGACAAAGGGGTTGGGGTGGGGGGGGTCTAGCAGGGAGACTAAGAGCTGTGGAGGACTAGCAAAGATGGAAAGAAAGGAGGGAGAGAGAGAGAGGGAGAGAGAGAGAGAGAGAGAGGGAGAGAGAGAGGGGGTGAGGGAAAAAGATAGCAAAGCTATAGGAAAACTCCTCTCCTGGTTTATCTCCCAAGCTGCTCAGAGAGGGCCCATACTCCCCCAGATTTAGCCGCCGCTGCGTACCACGCCACCTCACTCCAGAGTCCACATGAAAGGAGGGAGAAGGCCATTATAAGGCTATTAACCGCCCAAATGACAGGCCAGGTGTCAGAGCCCTGCTGGATATTCCTAATGGCTCCAATTTTGTCAGAAGAATTGAAATAATAGATGTGTTTTTTTCCCCCCTTGTTCCGGTCCAAGGCGTGCCGACACAGCTGATTTATACGGGTTCGATTAGGACTCCTCTCTTACTTTAAATTCTCCTCACTGCGCCATCTGTTTTGCGACTCCTCTGGGAATACCTGGGAGAGATTAACTTGGATGGGGGGGGGGGGGGGGGTTGCTCAGTGCTTAATCAGTCATTATGCCACTGTGCAATCCTTTACAAACTGAAATTAACATTCATTTTCCCGTTGAATGGACCGTCAAACAATGCTGGTCGCGCTGACGAATCAGACAGCCCGACTTTACTGTGGCTGTCATAACAATCTGCCAAACAAACGCCTCAACTCCCATGTCAGTTTAAGTCCCTGAGAGACACCTGATGGGCCACTTCACCCACAAAAACAATTTAAGTCATTCTTTTTGAAAATATATGATGTGTTACTTTTATAGAGTCAGTTTCCATTGACATGCTCTTTACATAGACACAAGAGTGCCTTAAAAGCTGTTTAAAAGAACCAACCTTGTCAGGCAGGTAATGAGGCCAGCTAGAAGGAACCTTGGAATCCTAAACGCTTCTCCCAAAATGCTTTTCATTGCAGGTAAATGTCGGCAATCCGCACATTAGCGTGCAGCTGTAGCCATCTCCCTATGGACTTGACCAGGCTGATTTCCCCGGGCGAGAGGAAGCACGGAGCGGCGCGGCTCTACGGCAAGAACAACAGTTGACGGACACCCTTCACGCGAGAGCCTTGGACTGCGAGGCACGCCAGCCAACTGAGCAGCGGCAAATTGATGCGAAATAAGCAAAGCATCTGAAAAAAGGCCTCTTGGAGAGGGAGGGGGGGAGAGAAAGAAGAGAAGGATGAGAAGGAGGAAGAAGGGGGAGGGGGGGAGGAGGAGGAGTGTGGGCCCTTTTAAGGTGCATAAGCTCGGGTCTGTTGTGCCGACTCGACAGCAATCTCACGGATGAAAACGAAATCTAACCCCGGAGGCCACCTGCGTTGTCAAAAATCGCAGGCTTTTTTTCCAGATGAGCCTGGAAAACAATCCTTTTCTCTTGTTTCACCGCCGTTCACGTTCCCAGTGCATGTTGACCGGTGTGTCTGTCGAGACAGTCCTCTACACTTATCCTTAACAAGCAAACGAGCTAAAACAGCCCAGGCACCGGAGGAAGTGCCAGAGTCAGATCTGTGCTGAAAAGATCAGCTCTGGCTCCTGGGAGAACCCTCACACCAGCTTGTATGCCCTCCGAGAGCAGTTTCGATTTTTTCACCGCCACCTTTTGCATTCCAAACCACAAAAGCTGAACTCTTCCCTTGTAGCTCAAATAGCATTTTGAAGCTCAGTAAAAGGCAGTCGGCTATCTGAGTTGGCCCACAAGGGGTGCAGTGAGGGCATACCTGGCACAAATTATGCTTTGAAAAAAAAAAAAAAAAAAAAAAAAAAAGAGAGAGATTCTACCAATTCTACCAATAAAAAAGGGTGGAAAAAAAACAAAAATAGCTTTAGAAGAATTCAACTCTTTTTTGACAGGGAGAAACGGGCTTACCTAGTCTCCAGGGGAATGTTGCTGTTGAGCAGCCAATTGTCCTGGGTGCTGCCCGAGTCCTGGGCACTGGCCGGGCCCTCGGGGGGAGCCGAGCTGTCAGTGGGGGCAGGGCTGGGGTTGCTGCGCGGCGTGTAGTTGTCCCGGTTAAGGGAGTTCACCGAGGTGGCATGGTGCTGCTGGCTGGGTGAGTGGGAGTGCGACAGGGGCACCGGTGGCGTCCGCAGGCGGGAGTGGTTCTGGAAAGGGCCGTCTGACAAGCAGAGGGGAAAGGGGAGACGAGTTGAGTAAGATATAGGTTAACAAAAAATAAAACATTAAACAGGGAAAAAAAAATATGAGATGCAAAATTTATCAGTCATCTGTGTAAGAGTAAAACATTTGGGGCTTTCATGCACAGGCAATTTAAAGCCCTCAGAGAAGAAGAATTTCACAGAATAAACAACACCAGTTGCTTGACATGCAGTCTGTTTAGCCGGGACTGCTTGAGCAAAGATCCTCAATTATAACAGTCTAGTTTTAGTATGCACACTCAAAATGAAACCACAGAATACACTGGACCACAGCACAAAAGTGTGTCTAAGCGTGTCAGTGTTGGTTTTTAGCACAAAAGTGTGCTTAACCATGTCAGTGTTAGTGCTAGTGTGTGTGTGTGTGTGTGTGTTTCTCTTCCAGTGCATGCCTTCTCTTTTGTTTCATGGTACTGATGGAATCAGGAAGATTAGCTGTGAACACATTAGCACGCTAACTCAAAATGCCTCATGCTGGCTGCAATGAATACTCGAGCCGACATCTATTGCAATTTGCTTCATATCGCTCACTGGCACAAAAATCCGGAGCACACCCGAATATACACATACAGAGAGAGAGAGAGAGAGAGAGAGAGAGAGAGAGAGAGAGTGGGAGAGAGAGGGAGAGAGAGAGAGAGGACAGGAAAGAGAAGGTGGGAGAGAGATAGGCTAGGAGAAAGATAATGAGAGAACATTAATGGAAAGAGAGAGAGAAAAGAAGTTAAAGGGAAAGAGACATGAGAGAGACAGATAGAGAGATAGACAAAGAGAGAGAGAGCGAAAGAAAGAATAAAAAACTGTGGGGCAGTACTGTATATGATACACTCTGATCCTCTGTCTTCCACTACTCTGTCATCACTTGGGTAAATGCTTTCTGTTGCCTCATGGTGGAAACAACACAAAAAAACACTTGAATGGGATGTGTCACTTCTGGCAGGTATATTCTCACAAACACCAATAGCTATCTGCACCGGTGACAATCTGTCATTATCAGCCATATAGAATTACTGCAGTCAGACTGCTTTGAAATTCACTCCCCAAGATCCAAGTGCTTTTGCCGAACGTTGTTCGAGCGATCTCTGCTGAGCGAATTTCTTCTTTTTGCGCCGTTTTCTGCCTTCTGTGTTTTAGTCTTCAGCTGTCACTTTGTGTCATGGGACTTTGCAGGCATCAGACACGAGATATGAAGGATCAGATTGTACCCAGTGGTCATGGCGCACAAATCTGATACTCCCGGCTTAGAACGAGATAAAGAGCCACTGTTCTCCTTCTCTGCCTATCCATTAATTTCCATATCTGCTCACCCATTAATCAATCAATGAGTTCCCCTGCCTGGGTGCCTTCACAGACAAAGTGGCTCCCGATTCATGCCCATAACCCCCTTCAGCACCCGTCCAAAACCCCACCCTACTCCATTCCCCCATGCATCACACACATGGGCTACCACACACACACGCACGCACGCACGCACACACACTTTATTTCACAGGTAGTCCCAATAAATTGCCTATTTACAGAAAGCGTGTGAAGCGAGAGGCGTTCGGATCCTGAGGTGTCAAACTACTGCGCTTGAATTTACGCCTCCTCGTTCCACCCCTTGTGCTCAGCCCTTAGCGACTGGAGTGGAATGACAATATCAGTAAGGGTTGTTCTATCCACTCAATATGTCAGCAGACCTCGATCACAACAAGTTTATTTATTTATTTATTTATTTTCTTCATGTCAAATCACAATTCAACAACAGTGCACTACTTTGCAACACAACAGGTCAGGAGCAATAAGAGCCTCATTATGGAGCAGCGACAGAAAAAGAACAGCTTGTTTAAAGTAACACTTCTTCACTTCTGCTCTCTCTCCCCCCAAGCATTGCATATGCATGCCTGCATGGCGACAGCATGTTAGACAACTGCTACCAAACGGCAGGGTCCCATAGGTATGCAGGGGCGCTAATAAAGTACTGTACAGTCACCGACTAATGCGTGAAGAGCACTTCACCTCCCCTGTCCCTCGAACACAAGGGAAATCGGAGGGTTGCTAAATCTCTGGTTTATCCTTGCTGGCTGTTAAAACGTGTTAATTTTCACAGGCACAACTTGGAGTTTGCTCCATTACAGAGTGTAGACAGCAATGCAGGCATGGGCAGTCATCACAAGATGTGTACCCGCCGTACCAGTAAGTCAGGTTGCTTTTTCATTCCCTTTCATTTTGGGTGCCAGCTCTGGATCATTTGTCAGGCCCTGGTGACAGATGGTTCAGAGCAAAAGGCGCTTTCGCCAACAAGTCTGCCCTCATGATTACTCTGAGGCCTAAAATCTCAGAAAACCTCAATGAAGAAAACAACCATGATGAACACAAGTGTGGGAGGGAGAGACATCATTTCTGTCGCTCACCTTTATTTTGGCAAATATTATGAAGAATCCCTCTAGCCACTGAGCATTTATATTTAATAAAATAAGCTTTTCAGTCTTGAGTCAGTCAGGGTCAATCTCAACTAGTAAGAATTCACAATTTCATATGGATGAAAAATCCTGTGATTTCCAAAGCATTTTTTTTCTGATAAAAGGAGAAACTGTATTTATTTACTGTACTCACTCCTTTACAATCAAGACTAGATCTCAAATGCTCTTAGGCGTTTTCAGTACATGTTCACAATCAGCCAAGCCTCGTCTCCAGCAGTGGTAACTGCAGAAGCCACAACGGTGGGAAAAAAAGCTCAGATGCAGGGTTCAAGGGCAAGGGCTCTCGCTCTATTGAAAACCATATGACCAGAGGAGATTCTTCAGAGTCCTTCAGACAATGAGCTTGCAGCCTCCCGTCACAGGAAAAAAAGCAATGATTCACCACGAGCCATTCACCATAATCAAGAAAAGATAAAATTCAGATCTGGTCTGTACTCAAAAACTTTTTTTGTCAAAAAAGAGATATTGCTGGAACTGAAGTGGAAGTGTTGAGTCACTTTTAAAAAAACAGCACTGCTAGATTCTGTTTATTATTCTAAGTATTAAAATTCAAGTTGATCTTCAGAAATATCAGTACAAGTGGTGACATGGGTCTAATTCCTCAGCAATAATTCAATATGAAAGTCTAAACATTCCCCATGTTTACTTGCATCCTCCAAAACTTCTGTCCTTCATATCCAATGGCTTTGGCAAACATATTAAAGGAGCATCTCCACTGCAGCTCAATACTTGAAGGCGTCAACCGGCCATTAAGGTTGTCTGAAGCCAATCTCCAAGGAAAATCAGGTTCCCTTGGCCGTCTTAGTTAACCAATGGAAGATACCGATCCATCAAACTCCAACAGAAAATTGATTCATATCCATGAATAATTGAACAGTAAGAACAGGGATCAGTAAAGAGGTTACTGTATTGCAACTTTTTTCCTGCAGATTTCCAAGGATATAGGAGTGTACACTTAGACCAACAGTCTGTGTACAGTATGTCTGTGTGTGTGTGTGGGTGTGCATGTGTTTAGTTAAGGAATGCTGTCAACTGCAATCTACCATTCTTGAAAGAGTGTGTGTGTGTGTGTGTGTGTGTGTGTGTGTGTGTGTGTGTATGTGTGTGTGTGTGAGAATGTATGTGTGTGCTGCGCGTGTGTTTCTGTACACACTATATGTATACCTAAACATGGAGGCTGCCATTTGTGGAGCAGATAAAAATCAGCCTTGTGCACGCTCCCACCTGACGTGGTGGCGAGTTGCAACATGCCCTGGACAGCACATCAAAGCATCCAGGGGCGAATGGCTCGATATGGAATTAATCAAAAGCCATCCACCAGCTAGACAGATCATTAAAAAAAAAGAAAAAGTACAGCCCACTGTCACCAATCCCCCTCCTCTGCGAGGGGCTAAAAATAGAGCTAGCCACACAAACCTCGCCTCTGAGCGGCATTTGTCTATATGAACACCAAAGACCTCTATGGGGACACCTTCCATGCTTGGTCCCCTGAACAGCTGGAGGTGTTTTTGGCAGCTATTAGAAAAGAAGACCTGAAGAAAAGAAAATCAGGTGGGACTACAAGCTGTCTTCACAAGATTCATTGGAGACATGCTGTAGCACAGTAAACAAGGGGTGAGGCTCAGAGCTATGCACTCTACAGTAGGGATGCTACTAACTGTTAAGGCTGCAACAAGGCAGCGGCAACAAGAGCCTTGTTAGAATCAATGAGCCTTCAGTCCGTCTTATTGTGCCATGTAGGATTAAGAGCAGTCAATCAAATAAAAGCAATAGATTGGCGGCTGAACTGTACTTTGTCTGAGATATTGTCTCTTAGGGGCCTCAATAACAGGAGTTAGGAGTAAAAATCAACCAGTGGAAAAAAAAACACTGGCAATTTTCTTTTTTTATTTTTCAGACACACTTTACTGCTAGCAACTTGTCAGTAAAAAAAAATAAAGATTTGGTGTGGACATCTCCCCCCCCCCAGTGTGTTACATTTTCTTCTTCAAGATTCTTCAAAACGTATTATGGTAGCCTTCATGGGGTAGCATTTCTATAAAAGCTTGAGGAGGTAACAACAAAGCAGTGGTATTGCAATGTTCCAATGATGACCATGCATTTTACAAGAGGGGGACAGAAGAGAACGACTCATCACAGAACGACTCTTGCCTCAGAAACATAGCCACAGTTTTGGGAGGCAGCGTAGCCTGAAGAAGGCAGCCACTGGAACTGCATGGACGCTGAACCCCTGCCACAAAAGTGGAAAGTCGAGATTCCGTACTCTTCTTCCATGTGATGAAAAATAGCACCACGTGCTGCTCATTAAGTTGTTCCGCAGGCGGGGAAACTCTCATCTCTCAGATGTCTTGAGCGATGGATCACATTCTGGGATGACCTCCTTTCAACCACGTTTTTCCCTCCCTCATTCCGACAGGGAGCCTGATTAGGCAGTTCCAGTGGAGCCTGACTTATCTGAATGCGGAGGCACAGCGGCTGCAGCAGAGTCCCCAAGTCGCCTGTCTCTCCCTACCCCCCCCCCCCCCTTCTCTCTTCTCACCAAGGCTTCTTTAACCCAAGAAGCTCCATTATTGCTTGGTCAGCTGCAAAGGTGTGGGTGTTGTTCTTGCCCTTTCACCACGTCTATGCTGCATTAGTAGCCCAGGCCGGTGGCCCAGGCCACATGCTGATACGCATTAAAAGATGCTAAGATGAGAGAGAGAAGGGGGGGGGGGGTGGAGAGACAAGAGTAAAGGGCAGTGTGTGTGTGTGTGTGTGTGTTTGTGTGTGTGTGTGTGGAGTTTGAGATCTAGGGCTCAGCAGGGTGTCTCTCTTGCACACTGGCATCCTCCCCGGGACCAAGGGGCGGGGGATGCCCTGAGAGAAAGCCAGGGGCCACGGTGGAACACATGCTCCACAAAGGAGGCCGCAGGCCTCAGCGAGCAGACTCATCAACCGCATGGGAACGCGGGGACACAGGGAAGGGAGGAGTGGTGGGCCGGGGTGGTGTGGAGAGATGGGGGGGGTGGGGGTGGTGGTGGTGGTGTGGGCTGTGTGTTGTGTTGGGGGTTCCTCTTTTGAAAGAAGAGCACATGGGGAGGGGAAAGTGAGCAAGCGAGCGAGCAAACAAACTGGGATGTTTGTAGCATCCCTGGAAGTGCAGATGAAGTGCGTAAAAACAAAAATACAGCCGAAAGCTTTAAAGCTTTAAAAATAGTCATGAATACTTTTCTTAAGGCATTTGGTTTCACTCGCCGGTTTTTTTTTTTTTCCAGAATAGCAAATATATTGAGAGCCAATTAATTAGGAAGAGAGCAGAGGTCCCTCTGGGAGAGAACGAGGCTACGCATTCTGCCTTACTGATGCAGCGAACAGTGAACAACAAAGCCCTTATTTACAGCATGCACAATTTGGTGAGGAGGCACACTGTACTTCCCTGGGTTTCTTTGAGTCACACAGGTTAGTCTTCAAACTTTTTGTGTCCTCAAATGTCATTTCTCGGCTGAAGTCTGGGAAGAGTGGCAAGGCGGTGACTCGTTCTGTGCTTGAAGGCGGTTTGAGACTTTTTTTTCTGATTTTTTTTTTTTTTTTTTTTTACCCTGCTCAGTGCTGCATGTCTCCATGCCTGTGTGTAAACGTAAATACACAAAGAAAAGGAAAGGAGAAAAAAAAACTGCCTGCAGAAAAATCCCTGTCTTCCATCCTTCCATTCTCTCCATTTTCTTGCCTTCACGTCTGTGCTCACTCATGCTTCCCTTCTCCCTCTCTCCTCTCCTCTTTTTCTCCCTTCCTTCCATCCATCCCTCTCTCCTTACTTCCTTCCTTCTCTCTCTCTCTCTCTCTCTCTCTCTCTCTCTCTCTCTCTCTCTCTCTCCATTTTGTCACATCAAGAATGTTCCAGCGCGGATTAAGGGAGCAGAGGAGAACCCTGTCTCAACACAGTCAAAATGCCTTAATGTACTCATTTAATTTCCTGACACGGAGTGAGAATGGAGTGGAGATCCGGCAAGCATGGGGAAGCTTGACAGGTAATTGCATGAACCATAAAGTGCCACTGGGGACTTTTCCAGTGCGAAAACGCTTGTGACACTTGGTGAAGAAAATGTGTGGGACCCTGCCCAGCATGCAAGAATATAAACATAAAAAAAAACAAGCATTACAAGGAGGGAAAACAACTAAAATAGCAAAAAGTGGCAGCGGTTATGTTTGACAAGAGAGACCGGGATATGGATGTGATAATTGCTCTTCTTAACCACTCAAAATGTGCTGTAGAGCACTGGTGACAATTTGACATGAATATTAACAAGCTTAGCCATTAAAATTTACACTTGAAAACTCACACAAAAATCTGACCACTGTCGAAAATGATCACACAGAAATGGTAGGGCCAGCAGATCAGCAAAAGCTAGGAAAAGACTTTAACTGAAGGATCAGAGTATATATTAATTAGTGTACTTCATCAGTCTGGAGATTCTGTGACATTCTGGTACAAAGATGAAGGAATCTATTCATTAAAATTAAGGACCAACATGAAAAAGCCACATCCTGAGGATCTCTCATGAAAAGAAATGCCATTTGGGGAGTAGACAGACCACTCAGATGAATTTTAACTGGAGGATTTGAAGATTTGAAGTAGTCTAAGAAGCCTGAATGCTGCACTAAAAACACTTGTGGGTGCAGCCTCTCGTTCAAAAAGCAGTTGGAGAGAACTGCTGATCTAAAAGGCTGCAGTGGTCCTCCGCATCTGATTAGGAAACTGTTTTAGTAAGTAAAAAAACAGGATGCTGCATTTCAATCTGACTGAAGTCTCGTTATGTTAAAGGCTTGAAAACATGATGGCTCATAAACAACGACTCTTACTTTTTTAAGTACAGTGGGAATATTTCAACGAGACAAAAAATTTCCAAAGCTGTTTTCTCGGTTTACATGCCATCTTTAAAAATAATCAGAGGTGTTTCTTTTTTACAGTTTTAAATGTCTGCAAGGCTAATGTCATAGCTAGACCTTATTTTAGGGAAAGAGAGAGAGCGAGAGAGCGAGAGATCAAGAGAGAGTGAGAGACAGAGAGCAGGAGAAAGTGAGACACGGGGAGAGAGAGGATTTTTTTTTTTCTATCTTTGTTGAAAATTGAGCGAACAGGGCACAGAGGGTGTCTCTCTCAGGTCCCTTCAAAGCCGCCTGCACAGCAATATAACACTGCTGTTGGCAACACGCCGCCGCCCAATACTTTATTAATAGGACCAATCAGGCTAGACAAAATCAACCCGCTATCTCGCTGCGGCAGCACTACCGCAATGACCCCTACCCCCCTACCCCCCCATCCAGTGCCAGCCTGGTGAAACCACACAAGGGTCTCGCATGGCTGGTCCAGAACATGGCCGGCTGTCCTTGTGCTGACAGGATCCTGTGGCACCCTCTGGGTTTAGCCCAAGGGCCATTCCACCTCCTAATGCAAATCCACAGGCTTTTGTTTGATGCAGCAGAGGAGGCCTAAGCCCTCAAAAACTCTCACGCTGAGGTGTCAGTGCTGGGTGACCAGGTGCCTTTGCAGCAAAGTTATTGTGTGTGTGTGTGTGTGTGTGTGTGTGTGTGTGTGTGTAGGGGGGGCATGGGGGGATTTGCTGTGGGATTAAAGAAGAAATGGCTGGACTCAGTGGCTACTTCTCCAGACTGCCAGAGCACTTTGGAATTTTGATGTAATTGCAGCTGCCTAGTTAAGTTGATGTAACTCCTGCCTTTGGGTGGTTCAGTTGCAAACCCTAATCTATTATTAAAAGCTCCTTTTTCTCCGTCTCTCTCTCTCTGCGGGCTCCGTGCAATAGGCTGGAAGCTAGCCATGTTTGAAAGGCTGCAATGTTCAAATATCATATCTGAAATAAATAAATAAATAAATAAACAAACAAAATCAGCAAGCATACTTTACTTTCTGGTTTCATATACAGTGTTCGGCAGCACTAAATGGCGTGTTCTTCAAAAATAACACCGCTAATAATATAAAACTGAAGACTAAATCCAATAAAAAAAAAGTTCTCGAGGGGCATATTATTTAATAATTTAAGCACAGCTTTCATACTATCTCTTCTAGCAGAAAATAACCCTGAAAGTTAGCAGCAAAATAAATAAATAAATAAATAAATAAATAAATAAAATCAGCCAATTAATTCACTATGATATAAGAGAATCTTATGCAAAATTCAGCTCATTTACATCATAATAGACCTGCTATTGGGCTCCTGTGTGCAATGGACAAAGTAAGATAAATAAGCTAGCCATGCAGGTCACTTTGCTTGGCTTAGAAAAAGGTCAATATCACAATGGCACAATTAGCACCCCACGTCCCTGCCAAGAATTTTGATTTTGATTAACAGTTCATTAGCAGAGACACAGTGACAGCCGAGATTGATCCACTGCAGCGTGGAGAACAGGAACTGCATTGTCTATTCTATGCTGCTCTGTAGGTCAGAAACTCATATTGCATTGGGCCTGATGCTATTTGTTGCAACACATTAGCCATTCTGCTCCACTGATGATTTAACACAAATGAGAAATCTGTGTCATTTTTGAGGAAAAAGCCAGTTTTCCCCCTGCAGCCAACTAACCTTTTGGTTATTACTGCACCCGGCTATACTGGATGACAATGCGGATGATTTGACCATGTTGATAAGTTCATGTAATGAGTATTTAATGAAAACTCCAAGCGAATATTGCCACTTAACTGTGGGCTTGACAATTAGCCTCTATTAGATTATTATGAAATAAGTTCAGCAGTGCGAAATGCAAAGTGGCATGTGGCGTGGTGTGTGAGTGTGTGTGTGTGCATGTGCATATGTATTCTAGTGTGTGTGTGAGTGTGTGAGTTCATGTGTATGCTAGTGTGTGTGTGTGTGTGTGTGTGTGTGCGTGTGTGTGTAATATTAAAACAGTGAAACAGCAGGGACAGTCTTTCTAAATTCTGATGACTAAGGGTAAAATTAGGCATGACAGCAGGCAGAGAGAGAGAGAGAGGGAGGGTGGGAGGAAGGCAGAGAGGGAGGGCTAGAGTGAGAGTGAGTGAGAAGAAGAGAGTGAGAAAGTAAAAACTAAAAGCGAGAGTGGGAGGGAAAAAAAGACAGAGAGAGAGAGATACAGAAAGCGAGAGAGGGAGAGAGAGAGAGAGAGAGAGAGAGGGCAAAACCAAAGCTGGGACGTTAAGTACACAATAGCAGAAGTCCACATGTGGACAAGTCATGAACAATTGGAAGAATAAGATGATATCTGGATAAAGCTTCCACAGACATCTTGAGCTAATCTGCGCTTCCTTGCCTTCCATTCGCATTAAGGCAATGCCAAGCTAACATTCCTCTGTAAGCTACCAAAGAAAATTGACTGTCAACTTGTGAGTCATCTCGCATTACTCCAGGGTAGCATCTTCATTTCACCAGTCAAACATGCACACCACATAATTTCAATTCCAATCTACAAAAATAATTAAAGTAAAAAAAAAAAAAAATGAAAAGCACATTAAGCGTTTCTTAGGCATTGTTGGAAGTATATGAAACCTCCAAGGACATTCAGTCTCTCCCACAAACTCTTCTCCTGTATTACTCATGTTCAAACAACTCCCCACGCCCCCTTCACACACACACACACACACACACACAAACACAAACACACCTTTCAGTTTAGAAAATTCAGGTCTCCCGATGAAAATAAATAAATAAGTAAATAAAAACCCTGAGGCTTTTTTTTCACTCAAAGTTGAAATAAAATAAAAATAACCTAAATATCCCATTTTTTTCATCTGCTAAATACAGACAGCAGAGCACAGATTAGCCCTAGGCTAACTCCCAAGCGCTACAAAGGCAGCACAACCTAGCAGCGTGCAACAGAGGGGAGCCGTGTGTAGCCATCAGCAATAGTTTGAAGACCAAACTCACCGTCGGCGGTGGCGGCAGCAGCAGGAGCATAGAGGGTCCCTGAGCCAGTTTTAACTAAGAATGAATTGGGGCCAAACTCATCTTCCGACTCAGAGTCCTGGGCTGGCTGAGCCACACTGTTACCTAGCAACCTTCCCTGGCTCTCATTGGCTGCTTTGGAAGGGGGAGGGAAGGGGGACTCGACAGGGGAGGAGGAGGCTGAGGAGCAATGCAGAGGCGGACCTGTGGACCACAGAACAGAGCAAAACAGAGCACATGGTGGACGGGTGGGGACACAGAGAGAGAGAAAGAGAGAGAGAGAGAGAGAGAGAGAGAGATGCTCACACATGTCCCAACCAGGCAAACAGAAAAACAAAAGCAAAGAAACAAAAAATACAACATGCACAGCTTCACTCTAATCCACAAAAAGAACAAGAGTGATGCCTAAACAACAAAGTAATCTGTCTTTCTTTTGGTGATGATGGGAGTTCAAATTCATTTCTATTCCCTTCCCAATCCCAATTTTGCAAACCTGAGGGGGAAATTTAACACTGCGTGCATTTTGGCCAAATATTCAGGGGGGATATTGTTTTAAGGACGAGTCATTGAAAAAGACAGGAGAACTTTGTGGACATAAGCAGATTGCACAGGAGAAATAAGCAACATTACGAAATGAGCACAGACAGACAGCGTTGAATAAGCCACCTGGAGAAGGAGAAAACCAAAGATGAAGACAAGCACCTAAGAAAGAAACAGCTACAGTGAAGAAGTGTGATGCTGTGATGGAAGGAACCAAATGAAGAGTTCAGAGGTACAACCCTCTAGGTCCATTTTCAGAAATTAAAAAAAAATTAAAAAAATCTGAGCATTCTCTATGAAACTGCAATTCAATTATTATCTAGTAAAAACAAGTCAAGCCAAAACAATCCAATTGGAGGTGACTGATAATAAAGTTTAGAAAAAATACATAAATATATTTCTGTAAATTCATCGCAAATGGACTTAGAGGGGGTTGCATCTGAACTCTTCAAATGGAGACAGAGATTTCGAATGTTTACCCAGAAAGCTTTGTTTTTTTTTTTGTTGTTTTGTTGTTTTTTGTCTTTTTTTTCAAAGACAGTGACTTTAATTAAGCACATGGCACATTCACTTCATGGTCCCACACAAACACAGACCACCTACTCCTCTACTAGAGACGTTACACACTGGCACGTTTCCTAGAGCCTGTCGGAGTCAGATAATGTAGGCGCACACACACACACCCACACACACACACACACACACACACACTTCACTGGAGCTAAACACAGAGGCAAGCCTGCATCTTCCAAATTAAACCCACTCAGATA
>JASCQX010000513.1:3426615-3432199 GCA_030264415.1 Sardinella fimbriata
AGAAATCCGTGAATGTCACCATTTGATTTTTCCCGAAATGCCATACAAGTATCTCGCCACACATTAGTAATTTGCAAGTAGGCCTACAGACTTTACACTGCTCACTCGCATTGTCCAGCATGTGGGACAGAGCAGGCGTACAGTAAGCTGTTTCCACCTGGAGTCTTGTGAAACGAGTCAAACCATACCAGTCTTTTTGGTGACACTTATGTTCTTACATTTTACTATGTTCATAGCGTCTCTGTACTGTATAATTTCTGCTTTCTATAATTCTGCTACGGAGTTTTGAAAGGCCAGGCTCATATTGTGGGCATTACGATGAACTTGTGAACTTGTGTACAATGAACACACTGCCTTCTTTTAGATGGCTCTAACATGGGCCTGTAAGCCTGACCTGCACCCGCACATGTTTCTGGCCTGGTCATGACACTATCCTCTGCAGTCTGATCAGGGTAGAGCCATTCTAACCAGTACATCGTTCAGGTTCCAGAACAGTGTTCTGGGACTCCATTTCATAAAAAAATCCAATGAAGTCCTCAATGCTTTTTGACACGAGTACATGACCTGACAAATTCTCACCTGCTCCCACTGTGCCATATCCACTGTTGTCTACTATCGCTGAGAACAATGTAGGCTCCAGAGCGAGCTGCTTCAAAACGCAAAGAGCCAGCATTTTGATCATTTCATTTTGAATTTCATGTAACAAGTACTTGGACTTGGCATTAAACCCTCTTTCCCTCTCTACTCTGGCAAATGTTCTAGCACAGTAGGCCCCCCTTCCACCTCCACTCCTCTCCATCCTCCTCCATATCGGAGTTAGTTCTCAGCTCAAATTACCCCAAAACCATAGGGGGTGTCAGCACACATCCCTCACGTGCCATCTCCACTATAGGCCTGTCAGGACCACAGCCAGCTACCGGGCCAGACATGTCAGCACACCAAGTCGAGCATTCAGAGCTGGGAAGGGGGAGCAGCAGCAGGGAAGGGGGAGGCAGAGTGCCAAAATGTGAGAGGCCCCATGTTCCACCAGACAGCCATTTTTATTTTTTTTGGTCGTGAAGAAATAAGGTGCATCAGTGTCAATGACAAGAGGGCTTTGAGCACTGCGCTTCTGGTGGAGCAGGTGGTGTTCCTTCTGAGTCTTTTGCTTTCACTGTCACACTAAGTGATCCCTGTTGAGATTATGGTGTGTGTTGCCACAACATTAAGGTCTCCTGGTAGGCATTAGGCAAAAGGCTGAGGAGAAATTTTGATGTGGTGCTTTGAGGTGAAACAAAAACATGTCAGTTGTACATTAGCTTCAAATAATGCTGCCAGATGATGTACAGAAGCAAATAAGGAGTTATTTTGACTGATATGATTTCAGGACCCTGCTATGGCTTTCCATGTTGCTGAGTTTGTTATGAGCTCCAGTGACTCGTCAGATATTGGCAGATTGTTAACAATCATAACTGTGGAGACGATGTCAAATTTACGGCTGGCTATCATCATTTCAAGTGATATTTAATCTTTAAGATGTGAATCAAAATAGTCATAGTGATTGCAGTTGTGTTGGAGTAGTGACTGCATTGCTTGAATGACAATCGGACAACCCACCCTGCAAGTCTGTGTTACTTTGGATAAAAGTGTCTGATAACTACTGTACCAGTCAGTCAGTTGAAGTAGCCAAACCCCCTGGTTATTAGGGTCACTGATCAATGACTTTATCAATCAATGACTGAATTTATGATGACAATGCAGGAATGTCACAATCACAGTGAATGACATGAATGAACGGAACCAACAGCAACTCAATATCCTCTCTTGCATGAGAAGGCATATAATTATAATAATTTATAATTATATGTGAGAGGGTACCAGTGACTGTGAGGTCTGTTATCATTAGCATGGCTGACATTATGCTGTTATCATGGTACATGGAACATACTATACTCTACTTGGATGTTTATTATGGATGCACAGATTCTGGGCCAATAACCAATAAGAGTGCCTTATTTCATCGGTAGGGCAAAGGAAAAACTGATTTAAAACCTAAATGAACAACGCACTCCTTCTGTTGATGTGGTTGGACTTACCCGTGCTCCTTTGGCTGGGAAACACTGGCACACGGTGCAGTCTCTGCCTCCACAGATCTCTGACTGATCCCCCTGCAAACACACACAGTCGGAGTCACTGGGACAGCACACACATGCAGTGGAACACATGCTGCATCTGGTCTTCTGTTGTCATGGTTTTTGTGTTGAACGCTTCAGTTAAATCCCAACACAATAGCAATCGTAAACACAATGTAAAAACACAGATCATCCTAAGTAGATGTGAATAGATTGAGACTGTTAAAAAGGACCAATAAATCATCCCATTCCATGTCTGACTCTGAGCTTGTGCACTTATTTTGATGTAGAGCATTGCTCCTGTACATCTGCAGAGGCCAGGTTTTCTGTGCATGTAGGCCCACCACACATACTGTATGTACACCAAGATGAACAGAGCCTGGTATCAGCTCAGTTATTTGAGGGAGCCCAACAGGAAAGGTGTGAAAACACTATAAATTTGGATGCTTAGAATGATGACGTGATTCTGGGCTAAAATAAGAAGTATTTCTTGTTAAGTAAGTAAGTCCAACTGAACAGTTTAAATGGATCACTTCTTCTGTAACAGGCATCATACTACACAGCAAGTGACACCTCTCCAATGTACCCAAAAGAGGCATTACAGTAAGTGACCGTCTTTTATGCAAACATCTGCCATTGGTCATAATGGCATGATGATCCTTTCAAATAAAAATCGATTCATTTTTTTGTCTATCTGGCAACCAGGGAAATCTCAAATAGATGCTAGTGTTTGCATGGGGAGGGAATGGGTGGGAGGTGGGGGACAGAGATAGATAGGAGCAAAGAGCGATGCTGAGACAGGGAGCGAGAGAGAGATGTTTTGTCTGCAGGAGGTGGCTGGGTATGCAGCTCACCTGTACACAACGGAGCGGAGCACAGACTTCATCTGATAAACCATCGTGCAATTAGAGCCCATTCTCTAGTGCCAAAAAATACGTAAACACACGCAGGCTCGCACGTGCACATAAATGCACGAATATGTGCACTCACGTGTGTCTCACACACAGATACACACACACACACACTCTTGTGTTAACACTAAGATACCTGACATGAAAGTGTATGAATCAAGTTCAGAGAGTTTATGTGCAGTTGTGGTACATTACTCTGAATAGCATTTTTCTATGGTATTGCAATAGACTTCAGAGCTCATGCAGACATAAGCCTGCATCAGAGACGGTAAATGCACATGGTGTCTCAGTCTCTCTCATATCTGAGGCACATAACCTGAAATGATGTGCAATTTCCTCATGAAAGACACACACTACACACACATATGAAAAGATATTTATCATTCACACACACACACACACACACACACAAACACACACACACACACATGCATGAAAGATATCTATCATTCTTGTGGACAGAGAGAATCAGCATCATTAACAGATGGGCAGAGGATGACTTGACTCTGGTAACCCGTGAGAATCTTATGTCTAAATCAGACTCTGCATAAACATCACATCAGGTTCATTTAACACATCTATTAATTTAACACATCTGGACTCTCACCTGTCCGCTTACCCTCTCACTGCCTGTGATGACAGCAAAGTGAAAAATAACACGCCTAAATGAGTTGATGTTTTCCAACTTACTGCATAGCAATGCAGACTAATCCGCAATGCTTCTATGATCTAACGAGAAGGATAATCTAGAAAATACACACCCACACATACACACATCATACACAGATCATACACACAAATAACACCATGCGCACATATACTGTAAGCTCACATAGACACACACAGACACACAAGCAGGGGTGCACATTAACCTACATAGCTACATCCATGAACAGCTACAAATGATCCAAATCAACTCAGGATCTGTGAACAAGTCCTGACCCACACATACATGCAAATATTTGTGTACTTAAGTCAGGCTCGCCTAACACACACACACACACACGCACACACACACACAAACACAAACATAAACACCTCACACACCAACACATGCTGCTCAGGCATACAGGTTTAAATGCCTCTGGCACGCGTTTCAAAGTGCTGCAGGTAAGCCTGATGGAGGGGTGACATCAGCAGTGAGGGTGAGGAGATGAGAGGCATGATTGGCTGATGAGCGTGACTCCCAACCGGTCAGGCGTTTAGAAGCAGACAGGGGCACGCCTCACCACCGGACATGCTTCTTTTGCTGTAACCCTAAGCAGCCCCCACGCAAATCTGCAGGTATGTCTCTCTCTCTTACACACACACACACACACACACACACACACACACACACACACACACACACACATCTCTACATATGTGAAATGAGCAATGAGGTCAACAGCACTCAAAACAACATCCATGTCCATAACAGGCATGCATTTCATGTTGAATGTTCTGAGTGTTTAAACATGTGCATATCTCTCTATCTCTCTCTCTCTCTCTTTCTCCCACAACTAGAACGATGCTTAATCTCTGACTGCATGCTTTCGCTGAGCAAGTTCATGGAGTTTAATGACATCATAGGCCCTACAGAGCACGTAGCTTTAAAGCTTTAAAGCTTTAACAAGGCACTGTAGATTTTTTTTTCTTTAAAACTAGCAATCTAACAATCTACAAGTTATCAAAAAACAATATGACAGCTGACACCGCTAAAACAAAGCTAACCTGCTGACATGTATTTTGGAGACATAATAGTAACCCTGCACTCTAGACATTTACTTCTTTAAAATGTCAGACACAAAGCAAAAAGGTGATTTTGAGTAATCCTTCATTGTTTGATGGCCTGAAAGGCTGTCAACTATAACTTCACAAAAAGGTTTACGGTCAATAGATCCAAACTGGCCTGCAGTCTTGCAACTGCTTTCATGCACAAGTGCATAATTCATCTGAATCATCAGTGTTCAATTGTGCGCACTCTGTGCACACAGCCATCTTTGACCCTAAACACGAGTTTCAGCATATGATTAACCTGAGCTTGCTGGAAAAACCACACACATATTTATACATGCACCCCTCACACACACACACACACACACACGCACAGTCACACACACAGTGGCACACTGAGTTCGGAACACAGTTTAACATAAAATACATCAAAAGGCAAGCAGCACTGGTCACACATCATGTGACAACCAACCGGACACAAGAGAATGTGTGTGTGTGCGTATTGGTGATTGTACTGACCGGATGCGACACTGCCGTATTGGAATTCTTTGAATAGCCGCTATTCACTGAGTGGTATTAACAACCTAGGAAAAATGTCTTTGAAGAGCAGACGTTTTTGAAGTTTGAAATGTATTCGGCTGAGTTTTCTGCAAAAGGTTTAAGTAGGGCAATAAAGTTTTCAGTCTGGACCTCGTGTCTGTCTGTATAATAATTGTCTACTTATTTCAGCCCTGCTGTGGGAGGACTGATTAACCAGCTCAGTGGAGCACCTAGACAATCAAAGTTTGAGAAAATATAAACACATATCGGTGCCAACACAAACACACACACACACACACACACACA
>JASCQX010000513.1:4741668-4753043 GCA_030264415.1 Sardinella fimbriata
ATTACCCAAAGGCATATATACTGTAGTCTATGTATTCTAGGCCTATATTCTGGACAAACTATTTAGTAATTTCTGATTGGATGATGATGATTGGAGATGATGATCAAGTGGAAGTCCGCCGGAAGGCATGGCCAAGCTAATGTGACATAATGTGACAGACTGATCTATGAAAGTTTCTTTGTTGTCTCTTGAGGCAGAGGTCTGCTTCATCAAAACAATGTTAAATATAACCATAAAAATACATACATTTACAACATTTGCAAACAATACACTAGCATGTCACAGTTCTGTCACATAACAAGCACAAGAAGTACACCAATACTGGTGGTCATTTGTCTAGAGCAAATGTTGTACGTAGGCCTACTATTCTGTTATACTCTGCTACAGTATCACACATCTGCACAGTATCCAGTTATTGAGTGTGAGCTGTGTGTCTTGTCTTGTGTCCCAGGCTGGAGCACAGACTGCCTGCAGGAGTGGGGGCCCTTCATGAGGCTAGCCATCCCCAGCTCCTGCATGTGCTGCTTCGAGTGGTGGATCTATGAGATTGGAGGATTCCTTGCAGGTCATTAAAAACAAACAAACAAACAAACAAACAAACAAAAACATAATGCATGTATACGTGGTTGTCTCAGCATACAAACTCTGTCTTTGTTCATCATAATCAGGTATGCTGAGTGAAGAGGATCTGGCTGCCCAACATGTGGTCATAATGTTGGGCTACATCAACTACATGGTATAACCTACTCATCAAGTAAACAATACATCACTCATTCAGAATTGGATTTTACCTGATCAGTCATACATTGATGGGTGAATGTGTGCAAGCATAACTGACAAGAGGATGAGTTAGACACGCTCCCACGAATATTAATCCACAGTGGACTGTGAAACCCTTTTGAAATGGAGCAGACAGATTCATGTAATACCAGCAACTCATTTACTTGGGATCCTGTGTTGCGTTATTCAGATAGCTATAGTTTGCCTTAAGACATGGATGATAAACCTCACAAAAGTAAAAATGTCTTTAAAAAGTCTTTCCTCTCATATACCATTATTATATTTACCCAGAGTACCTTTAAAACATTTACAGAATTGAACAAAATTGACCTTCTTCATGTCGTTGTTCAGATTCCTTTAGGTGTCCAAGGAGCTGCCTGCATCCGTGTGGGTAATGCACTCGGAGCAGGAGACACTGCAGGAGCCATCCTAACCAGCAAAGTGGTTTTGATCTTCTCTGGTAAACAACACTTAACATGCAGACCCCCTCGCATGCTTTTTGGCTTGATGGTTACATGATGAGTTGGATGTTTTCTCACTGCCTTCTCCCTGCTTGACTCCACAGCTGTGTTGGCAGTTTTTCAAGGTCTTGTGTTAGGCGGTGCAAAAAATGTACTTGGATTCATTTTTACTTCTGATGAGTAAGTTGATCAATCATGTTTTTATGCAATGGTACCTTAATAAAGAAACATTTAAAAGATATATATAAAGATATAAAAGATATATATATATATATATATATATATATATATATAGAGAGAGAGAGAGAGAGAGAGAGAGAGATACATGTATATATATATATATCTTATGAAGTAAATGCAAACAATGTATCCCCCATTTCCAGGAATATTGCAGCACTGGTAGCAAATCTCTTAAATGTCTACTGTGTTGTTCAGTTTTTCAATGGAGTTATGGTAAGAAGGAAACTTTTATTTTCAGAAGTAGAAAACATGTATGTTTGTATACATGTTCTTGTGTGTGTAATAACAATTAGTAAACCATTCTTTTCAGTGTGTCACCATGGGTATTCTTCTAGGATTGGGACAACAGAGGATAGCAGCCATAGCTTATCCGGTTGGATACTACTGCGTTGGGCTTCCGCTGGTGATAGCCTTGATGTTTGCTGCTAAATTGGATGTTGTGGGTAAGATAAAATAATAACATATTCTGAAAGGCTCCCAAAACAAATCCACAGGAGACGATGAAAAGAATATTTTATCAGCAATCACAAATCTTTTTTGTTTGATAGTCTGCCCAACATTGTCTTCATAGCTACTTCAATTTTGATATTGAAGACATCAAAAGAAGCAATTATTAAATGGAACTTGTTTTGATTTTTCTTTCCATTGAACATGTTTGTGTTTCTATTTCGTTTACAAAGGCTTTTGGCTTGGCCTTCTCATCCCAACCGTTTTCCTGTCAGTCTTTTTCATTGTTGTCATCTTCAAGCTGGATTGGAAGAAAATGACGAAAGAGGTAAAGAATATCTCAGTCTGCTCACTTGTTTTTACAAAGCAAACCCGAGAACGATTACTGTATTTGTTTCATTCATCTTCAAACAGTCATTCAAGAATAATATGCACTGTAAATTACAGGCTGTGGAACGAGCAGGCAAAGCAGTCTGTATAGACTTAATGACATCACTCACAGATCCTGAACCTGACCTGTTGACCTCTGGAAAGAAAGGCATGGTAAGCACTTCCAAAGGCTTTCAGTTTGAGTCTTCACACCTTCACTCATCAGCCATTGTTGTGGATGCTTGTTTTACTTTGTCATTTCAGGCTCACAAGAAGTTGAATGGTCATAAAGATGACGCTAATTATTATGTATTACAGTATGTGTATAAATGTACAATGGATTTGTGGTGTTCATCCACAGGTTCAGGCGGAGAACGGCCAAGAGGGACAGAAGGCTGCCAGCAGTGAGAGGCCGGAGCCGGCAGCTCTGCTCTCCCCCTCTCAGCTCCTCCTCAGGAGAGGCCTCACTGTGGCGGCTGGTCTCCTCATCCTCGGTGTGGGCGTCATACTCCACCTCGTCCTGCCTCTACCTGAGTCCTCCTGGAGCTCAAGAACCAACAGCACCATGGACGCTGGAAACTGGACCACTGCCACTCCATTGGAACAAACCTCTCTAGCTGCTCTAACTGTGAACCTTTAGCCATGACTAGATGCTGGTAAGGTCTAAGTCATATAGCATATGAATTATTACCAAGCTGCTAATGGCGTCTCCACAACAACAAGGATGGATGGAAGGATAGGACTGGATAGGATGAAGAGTTTTAGTGAAGAGGCATTTGTACAGTAACAATGTGAAATGATATTTGTGTTTTGGTATTTGTATGATGGATTAGCCCAAAATGTCTTTGTCTGCACAATCACTCAATGGTGTACATATACTTGAAATGATTGAAGTAAAGGTTGAAGTGATACACAGTAAGAGGAATATAATATTCAACTGAACGTAACCTTGGAAACAACCCTTTATTTGGAAGACTAATTTGGTCTAAATTGACTTTCTGCCATCGAAAGTATTTTTACACTTCTTACAGTACAAGAGACTTTACAATAAAAAAAAGTTTTTATTGATTTAAATACAAACTATAGGCCATGAGATTCATGCTTATATGAAAATATAATTTGTGAAAAGAGCACTGACATTCATCATTTTCCATGAAAACAATACAATACACAAAGCATTTTTCTGTGACTATGTCTGGTCAGTTTCAGAGGGGCAAAGCCAACAAGGTTGAAACTTTGGCCTCCATATCATGTATGATCTGTGCTGTCCCTTTTTATATGTCCAATCAGTACTGCCACTTACAGTACTGTCCTATGATTGCACCTCAGTGTCCTTCCTATCCCTATGCCTTGAACCCTTGAAGAGTTACCTAGCATTTACCAGCCAACCATGAAGTCCTTTCATGTTAGTAAAGTCCTTGAGGGTTCAGCTTAGGGCTTAGGGTGTTCATTATGACTAAGCCTGTGCATACACAGCTTAGTTGTCCTAGCTATCCTTAGCCAGCAGGACATGAATGATGACTCCTGTGGTAAAAATGGTGAGGGTGACACCTAGAGCTAGTCCTCGGCGTAGCACCAGCTCCCTGCTTGACAAAAGCCTCCCGACGGTGGTGACTGTCCCTGTGTCCGTAGCCTCATGCAGGAGAAGTGTGTCACTTTCAGCTGTGTCACTATCAACCTCCTGCTCCTCTTGTCTCTCTGTCAGGGAATAAAGGTAGGAACAAGAGACCGAAATACAGGAGAAAAATGTAACCTCTGTAAGTGCGGAGTAATAAAACTGTCTATAATCAAGACTCCACAGTGACTCTGACACAGTAAACCAGACTTTACAGTGTAATTAAGGTTTTGAATCTTTACCTGCTTCTGTGGTAGAGCCCTGATTCATCTGCACCCCAGCTCTTTCTTTGGCCTGAAAGCAGAATAAAACGCTATACAGAATCAACAATGACACCAACAAAGGTCTACTGTACTTTATCTTTGTTTGTCCCATGTTGGTTTATTTCAGCCTCACAAGGGAAAAACTCACTCACCTCCTCTGTGGCTTTCCTCCAGTCTAGTTTAATGAGATAAATTATGAAAAAAACTGACTGCATGAGGACACAGATTATGAAACCTGTCCATAAACCTGGAGGAGGGAAAAGCAGGTTTTAGGTGAGCAAATAATAAATAATAATGTCAAGAATGATGATGCTCCGATATATTATCCTCCATTGAATAAGCATGTCAGGACATGTAGTTACATGAATGCTACGGAATACTGTGACCAGCAAAAAAATTACATACAGTACAGTATACTCTAAAACTGCCCTGTTGTTGTTTGTGTGATTTCACATGTAATACTGACAGAAAGGCCTTCTTTGTACTGTGTAATTTAAAGTAGGTACTTCTGGCTTGTTACTTATCAGTCACATTACCTACCCATCACACCAAGTTTGGCTGCAAACATGAGAGACAATCCAATAGGGATGCCAATGCCATAGTAGCCCACAGTATTGCTTATGGCTCCAACCTTCTGCCTCCCCAAGCCTCTTATGATGGAACTGGCTGCTGCCTGAACACAGCGAGACAACAGATGCCACTATCTTTAAAACCTGATGCAATGTTAAAAATCTTTGTGCTTTTTCACAAATGTGAGTCTCAAATGGGCTTACCCCTGTTGCATCTATTATGTGGAAGGGAGCATAGATGATCATCACCTGGGAAACTCTGTTCCTTACTTGCCTGAAAGTTCAGCAGACCGTGACATATTGTTTAAAAATTTTTAATTATTTTTTTTACCAAGCTGTTAAAAGGTTCAGTGGCAATTATGAAGATGGTTGAGATTAAGAAGATAACAAATGGCAGTGTAATCTCTGCCAAAAGTAAACTCCCTGATGAGACTGTTTTCATCATGAGATGGTGATGATTCATACTGGTAATGAAAAACTGTCAATGAAAAGTCAAAAGTCTGCTCCAACAGGGTATGTTATCAAGTTTTTTTCAATTAATTAAATGTGATGTTCAGGGCATGCGCCCTTCATCAAATGTTTTTCATTGATTCATTTTCTTTTGTCCAGCACCCCTCTTGACTGATGTATGAGTTTTGGCTCATACAGTATCTTGATGAAAAACTGTCAACACTGGAGGGCCAGTTTAGGTCATTAAACATAGCTGAACCTTCATCAAACCATTACCAAGACAGAAGACGTGTTATACACAGTATTAATAATAGTAATTTTATGAATTCATCTATAATCTGGCCTTTGCAACAAAAGCTCATACGAGCTTAATCTGGCCAATCTCACGTACTAACCGACTTCTGAGAGGCAGAATCTAATGTAAACTTGTTAAGCCTGCCTCCTTCACCCTGGATTCAAAGCTGGCTTCTTATTGGCGCCCAGGATTTCTAGTATTGGAAAAGCAATAAATAGGCAGGTTGGCCATGCTGACTTGATCATGAAATTTTGTGCAACATCATAGGAGGTATGAGCGAGCCCAGGCTAAGTCTTATTTTTAAATAAATGTGTGATTTCTCACATGAACCCTGAATTCCGACTCCAAGCACCATTGTTAATGTGGCGTTTTGTTAAATGATTTGATAAATTATTTTGAGAGTCTGTCCACACTCAATCAATCCATCACTATAAATAACGTTAGTTGTAGCCTAGTCAGTAATATTAAAAAATAGTTTATTAGAAGTATTTCTTAAATTTCAAACCAAATGCATCTCAATCACTGAAATCTTTTGAAATTTTCAGATTTTAATTGGATGTAGGATATTTAAAGGTGGGGTAAGCAATGCTTTGAGATTGATACATAAATACATGCTGTTCAGTGAATATCTCTTCATGACCCAGTAACCTAGCCTTACGTATCATCACCTGTTTGCGCCACGGTGGGAAGATACTTTCTGCTTCAACCAATCATTCAGCATTGCTTACCAAAGCTTTAACTGGAGATGATGATATAATGGGCTGGTTATCTCTTTACTACTAGAAATTGATTCTCAATTAACAGAAACCACACTCACTCATCATTTGAGAAGATATAAGTGATTACATCCTTTGTTGTCCCAAAGATAATGGCTATACACACAGAGACTGAGACTGAAGGAAAGAAAAAAGAGGGTTAATTCCATTATTTTTTATAGAGTTGATCTGGATATTAATTAGCATTAGCAACCAACTAACCTGACTTTTGCCAGATCCTTGGAGTTCCACCATACTCCACCAGAGGCGTTTCGCTCCACACAAGGATCTGGGGCTGCTCAATAGGAGATGTATTTCGGTTTTCAAAAATCCTTTCAAGTGACTGGATAAACCACTTTTCCGTCCCTTTATTGACATACTACTACTGTACAACCACTCACATTGCAACCGCTAATGAGAGCGTCACTTGTCCACTTCGTCACATCAATTCAAATCCCGCTCGGCGATCCTAATTGGTTCATTATTTCTTGCTGCCTTGAAGGAGTTTGCATTGCCCTTGATCCCAGATCCTTGTGAGGAGCTCAGCGAAGCACCTCTGGTGGAGCATGGCGGAACTACAAGAATCTGGCGAGAGTCAGGTGACAAACCAACTAGTCTTGTGCCAACTTTCTTTTTTGTCACCTTGCTAAAATAATCACCTATAGTACGTCATGTAAGTTGTTTTTCAAGTATGTTTTTCAGGAATTACAAAAACGAACTTTTTAGACAATTTGGGCAAAACCAACATTTTGTCCAAAAAATTACTTGCGATTATTTTTGCAAGGGGACGTTATGATATCATTCTCATGTAGCCCCTGTATTAAAAACAGTCCAAGTGAATTCTGCAAAAGCTGAATTTTAAAGACATTTTTAAAACAAAATAAATCAGCTTCTGCATGAACCCACCTCAATACCACAAAGCAAATCTGTAAAAAAATTACTCTTACATGCACAGGCTATAGCCATCTTGGCAGAGCTTTTGGCGTTCTCAGTCTCTCCAGCTCCGAGTGCATTGCCCACTCTGATACCTCCTGCAATGCTGAAACCAAGTGGAAACTACAAAAAAAGGACATGCGTTTGTTTAGTAGAATTTCACAGTACAGGTTATACAGAATGTCTCTTACAAAAAAAGTAGTTCTGTAATTCATGTAAAATGGCTGTAAATTCTCCTAAATTACCATGTAAGCAACATTTGCCAGTTCATAGACAATGGACTGCGTCGCCAACTCCACCTCATTTAACAGGCCTACCAAGAAGAGACAAAGGCATTACAACTCTTAGAATGAATGCCAAACTGACAGTGCAATTACAGTTCTTGTTTTAAAGACACAAACTCAGATGTGATCAACTGATCAACTGATTTTCTGGCATGTCATAATTTTTTGTCAGAAACTTCTGGCATGTCAGAACATTTCCAATCATGTCGTAAGTGTAACATGTTGTGTGAGTCACTGTGTTGTATGGAAGTTGTATGGCGTGTTCCTTTAAGCTGGGTTGTCTCTACCCAGCTTAAAGGAACACGCCACCTTTCTTTTATATTTATGTATTTGCATGTTTTTCGAGATCGCTGAATTCAGAACCAGAAAATTTAACGCAACATACAGTAGGCAGAATGACGAAACAAAAACTAATGTTAACTGAATGGGGCATAGCGAAATTAGGCTGAAAGTAAGCTATTGTGCCCCATGCATTGAGTGTTAATTCCCGGTTCATTACTCGCTGTTGAATTAAATTTTCACCTTCTTTTTTACTACCGATAGCACCTCTAACAACAGGGCTATGGATTGATTCACACTGGATTTCTCCTTTAAGAGTCAGCAGATTCAGCAGTGATGGGACTAATTTTGAGGTAACAGATTATTGCTTTTTTGGGTGACTTACTATAAAACAATGCAATACAGTTCAAATTTCACTGAAGGGACGAAAAAATATATTCTACAAAAATGTTGATGAAAGGATTTATGTCTTGTATTTTTACAGTACGTGGTAGGGATGGTAATGAATAATCGCTTAATCGATTATTCGTCATTAATTGTTTATTTGAAATAAAAATCGTTTGAATAATCGTTTGTTTCAGACACTGCTGTTTCATTAAAAGAAATAAGGTAAAATCACTCTAAAAGTTTGAAATGGTAATGTTGAATGGTTAGTGACGGCTTGAAGGAAAAGTTCGCTATTTTACACTTAAAGCCTTGTTTTCAGATCGCTTCTGATGAAATACAATAGTTAAGATTTGAATTTTGTCACATGCTGCTATTACGAGAATTTTCGTTTTTTTGCTGCAGCCTTTAGAATGGAGTATACTGTAGGTGCACTGGAGCAATCGCTCCTAAAAACGCATTAAACATTCGTTTGTAAAGATGTGAAACTCGTTGAATGATTAGTAGAGTTCACTGATGCACTGACACAAAAATAATCACAAACTGTGACTTCCTTCATTACTTTTAATGCTTCTAAACTCTTAGGCGGATGGATACGAGAGTGAAAATAGGTCCACAATTGAGAATAAATGGTAATCATCAGTTGCAGCGATATTTTTGTCAGCACACCAGGGAACATTAATGACCACTCTGTGAGTTTCTTGTCTTTACAAACGAACGTTTAGTGTGTTTTAGGAGTGTTTGTTTCAGTGCACCTATGCTGTCACTCTCAAGGGAGTGGGGGAGCCATAGCAACAATCAGAATTCTCGGACTAGTAGCATGTGTCAAAATGTCAACCTTAACCATTGTATTTAATCAGAAATTATCTGAAAACAAGGCTTTAAATGTAAAATAGCAAACTTTTCCTTTAAAATTGCTTGCAATGACATGAAAAGTTTGATTCACACGCCAAGAATCCTCTCTAAAATGGTTTGCTCTCATCTCTGTGTGAATTAGTCTGTGGCTGAAGGCAAGGGCGAGGGGTTCCACAACTGGGGCAAGTGACTTTATTCATACTTTATCAATTAATTGATTAATTGTTTGATAAAGATATGAATAATCGAACATGACAATTCCTCAAAAGTCCCAACTCTAGTACGTAGTTAAGAGGCCAACTGAAAGTTACAAGTAAGCTACTTTCCAAAAATAGTAATGGGCAAAGTAATGACAATTGAAGGAAGAAACTCACTTGTAACATATTACTTTTTTTTTTATTAACAACCACACCACTGTTCTCAACGTGCTACATGATTTGTCACTCAGTATCTTACCAGCTAGAAATCCGCCAATCTCAAAAGTCCACCATTCAAGGCTGATCATGATCATGCTGGGGATGGCTAGACGGATGTAGCCGCCCCACTCCTGCAGGCATTCTTTGGACCAGCCTATCCATGGGACCAAAATGCATTGCAGTTACAGTATGTTATAGGCATACCAGGAAAGTCTGTAATTACAGCAACTACAGGGCTTCCATGACAGTCATTTTTTTTTAACTAACCTAATCAAACTAACTAATCTTTAAAGGAGTTATTCGGAGTGAATCAAATCAAAGCCCTGTTGCCTGAGGCTGCCGAGTGCTGTTGATACTGTAGGTGTCAGAACGACAGCAGTAGCTACAACGTAGACTGAATTTGCGAACTAGCCGCTACCGCTAACTGATTAGGAAATATCTTTTTTGCTATGGTTTCGCTAGCTTCGCTAGTTTTGTAGCGGCCAGTTAGCAAATTCAGTCCACGTTGTACCTACTGCTGACGTTCTGATACCTGTCGACAGCACTCGGCAGCCTCAGACAACAGCGCTTCAGTTTGATTCACTCAGAATAACAATACAAAATATTATAATACAAAAATACAAAATATCATCATATATACGGGCCAATACAGTAACTGAAGATATAATAGCCATTGGCCACAACTGAACTTGACATGATGTATCCTTGTGTGGTTCCAACTTACCTGACCAAGTGTTCTTATGGAGGCCTTTCCACAGAATGTAAAAGTAAAGTATTCCAGCCATGGAATATTGGGAGATGACATTTGCTCCAGCTGACCCACTATTAGAAACAAGAAACCAAAGGCACATGCCTGAGCTGAACTTCATACATCAAAACAAGACAGCTGTTTTGTAAAAAGAGTAGAGAGAAGCACTATTCATAAATAAAATGAGAGGTGATAATCAGTTTGGTTGCATAAGAATGAGACTTGAGATCAGTGGACATGTGCAACACATGAGAAATGCATACTCACGCAACACCAAGGCCCAGGACATAGAGGAATATGTAGTTAGTGAGTGCAGAGATGGCGACTGACACTGCTCCACATATTACCTGTGGCCAGATTATGGCCTATACAACACACATTACATCACATCACATCACATCACAGTATACATGTTTTCTATGAAATAGATTAGACTACATGTAGGTGCCTAGTCCAGTGGAAGTAATTGTTTTCCATGCTACTTATGTGACAACATAACATAAGTGACAACAACTGAATGCTGTCTCAGTGACTTCATCACATATCTAAAGTATGATTCTTTGTATTCAAATATTTAAATGAATTACCTGGTTCTGAAGATATCTCGACTCAAGTTGATAAGCAAATAATGCCTATGATGAAAAATACAATTCCATGTAAAATCATATGTGTAGAGAGTGGTGACACGCTACCATATTTATCTGTATTTGTTGTATACATACTGGTAGGGCTATCATGAATATCTTCACATATTTCTGTGAAATCCTAAAAAGGGATAAATGACTTTTTTAATTATAATCATGCCATTAATAGAATTAGACATTCACTTTTAATATACAAGACTGCCTCACTTTACAACTTGTGGATCCTCACTGATGGCCAGCAGAATGGATTCAGTGTTCATTAGAATGGTCCAACTTAGGAAGCACGTCAGCAGCAAAATGAGAGTTGCTCTCTGTAAAATGATTCCCACTCTCTTCACATTGCCACTTCCATAAGTCTGTTAAAAGAGAGACAGCAAAAACCATCACTGACCATGTGCATTAGCCTGGCTTTCGCGACCACCAAAGCTCATACAGTACGAGCTTAGTCTGGCCAATCTCACATACTAGCCACCTTCTCAAAGGCAGAATCAATGCTAAACTTGTTTAGCCCGCATCCTTCACCTTGGAGTAAAAGCTCGCTTCTCATTGGTGCCTGAAATTCTGGGACAGGAAATGCAGTAAATAGGC
>JASCQX010000513.1:5326669-5345297 GCA_030264415.1 Sardinella fimbriata
TTTGTATTTATTTATTTTTATTTTTATTTTTATTTTTTTTGGGGGGGGGGGGGGGGTTGGGGGGCCCTCCCTGACCAGTTAAGCTTAGGGCCTCCAAAACCTTAGCAGCGGCCCTGAACGTGAGGTTGGTGGGTTTGCCAGCAGGAGCTGAGGGAGATGACCCTAGACGCTACCTCCAGAAAATGCTTCCTACCTGGATTCCACGGCTAGGCTCTGACCCACTTGAGATAGACAGAGCGCATCGGGTCTTCTCTAACAGCACGGCGAGACCACGGACCATGATCTTTCGGCTGCTGCGTTACACCGACCGACAGGCGATTCTAGAGGGAGCGAGGAAGGCGAAGCCAACCCTACCTGACGGCACCAAGCTACAATTCTTCGCTGACTACGGCCCCGGAACGACGAAAGAACGGCAGAAATACAAGGAAATCCGAGCTAGGCTGTGGCAGAGGAAAATCGACGCGTATCTAATTTATCCAGCGATCCTAAAAGTGAATTACAAAGGAGTGAAGATGTCATTCAACTCAGCGGAGGAAGCCAGCGAGACCCTGGAAGCATCAGTGCTAGCCGATGAGGGAGACAATTTACGAGGCGAGATAAGAACTCTGTTTGAGATGTGCTTGGGCTAACTTTACATTATGGACAAAATAGCGGTGAGCTAACTCTTTGTTAATTCATTGGGGCAAAAGTTAAGTTCTGATAGTAATGGTTATGGACGGTTATTTTTTATTTATTTATTTATTTTTTTTAATCTGTGTGAGTACGTTAATAACACAGTTAAGAAAGTTTGTGTGACGTTAAGGGGATTCAGTAGCCTAGGCTATGCTAGTTGGCAATTCCTCAATGACAGACTATTGTTTAATGCTAGTTCTACTCAAGTAATAGCAGGGCGAATAGAATATGTGTCTTAACGACAACATTTCAAATTCAGTTTAATTTGGGTTGCTAAGTTACATCCCATTTAGTAGCCTATGTTTTGGAGGGTTGTGTGCTATTAGGCCTTTTTTATTTTATTTTATTATTATATTTTTTAAACGGGTGTTATGCTCAATTAGAGGGGGTTGACGGGGGTTCAGTGTTTGACATTTCTGAGTGACTCTCACAGATGAATGACAGAGGGGATGGGGTTAGGGAGGGGAGGGGAGGAGGGGGGCAGGGGGGAGGAGGGAAAGGTTCCACCACTAATTCGCATTCCCAGCAAAACACAGACAGGTTAGAGGCTCTTTCTATTATGACATTTAATGTAAGAGGACTAAATTCTCCCTATAAACGCACAAAATTATTAGATTTCTTGCGCAGGAAAAAAATAGACATCGCACTACTTCAAGAAACACACTTAAAATCCAGTGATGTTAACAGAGTTCAGAATAGATTCTACAAACCAGTGGTAGCTGCAACTGATGGCACTCGTACTAAAGGTACTATGATTTTGATGAGACGTGGCGTTAATTTGACAATTGAAAAGACTGGCTCAGACAGTGAAGGACGTATGGCATTTTGCTGTTCCTCCATCCAGGGCAAAAAGGTAGCTTTTGTAAGCCTATATGCCCCAACTAATTTTGAAGCTGATTTTCTGTCATCAGTTACTACACAGTTGTTAAAGTTTAATGATTACCAATTATACATTGGATCAGATATGAATGCAGTTGTGAATTGCAATCTTGATAAGTCCTCCTCAGCTGTATCAAGCTCTCAAGATTCTGCATCTAAAGCACTGAACCACTTCATAGCTGACTTGAATTTGACAGATGTGTGGAGGGTACACAACCCCTCTGTTAAGGACTATACTTTCTTTTCGTCTAGGCACAAAACCTTTTCACGAATAGACTACTTCCTGGTTTCATCCAGTTTATCGCACTTAATAGCTGTGGAAATTCTACCCAGACACATTTCAGACCACAACCCTTTAATCTCTGCTTTTCATTATGGTGGACTCAAGAATAGCTTTAGTAGATGGAGATTCAATTCCTCTTTATTAAAAAATGAACAGTTTATAGCACAATTAAAATCAGGTCTGGAAGAATTCATTAATCTCAACAAAGATAGTGTGTCAGATAAGACAGTGATTTGGGCAACCATTAAAGGGTTCATACGAAATAATGCCATACGCTTCAGTTCCCACCTACATAAAACTAGACTTCAAAAGATAAACACCCTAGAGGAAGAATGTAAGCTCTTGGAGAATGATCTTAAAGGAAATTATACCATAACAACAGAAAATCAGCTCAAAACACAACAGGCAGAGCTGAATGACTTACTGAGACGCAGGGCAGAATATATGATACACCTAACCAAACATAAATACTATGCTGAAGGCAGCAGGCCAAGTCATTTGCTGGCATTAACTCTCAAACAGCAAGAAGCAAGAAGAGCGATACCAGCTATCAGATGTGCTAGGAGGGGAGTGGTGTCATCAACAGGGGAAGTTGTTGAGACTTTTAAAGATTTTTACAAAGACCTGTATACAAATGGACAGACACCCACAGAAAATGACTTCACCAATTTCTTTAGTGAATTAGAACTTCCTACTTTGGCGTCAGAAGATATCCAATATTTAGAGTCTGATATGACATTAGAGGAATTATTTAAAGCAGTAAAAGCTACAAATAAAGGCAAAACACCAGGTATAGATGGGATACCAGTTGAGCTGTATCTCGAACTTTGGGATATACTTGGACCAGTATGGTTAGAAACTTTAAATTATGCTATTGAAAAGGGTGCATTTCATAGGGACTTAAACACGGCCCTTATTACAGTTGTTCCTAAGCCAGGTAAGGACCCTCTAGAGTGTGCAAACCATCGTCCAATATCCTTGATCAATGCCGATCTCAAGATATTCTCCAAAGTGCTAGCTAGAAGACTTGAGAAGGTAATAGGGGGCATCATTAGCCCTGATCAAACAGGCTTTATCAAGGGGCGTCTTGCATCAGATAATATTCGTCGGCTATTACATATACTTAGTGCATCTCATAAAATTCCTCCAGATAGTGCTTTACTTTTTCTAGATGCTGAAAAGGCGTTTGATCGCCTGGAATGGCCATTTCTCTGGAGGACAATGAGGGGATTCAAATTTGGCGATAAATTCATCAATATGATTAAAACTCTCTATGCCAATCCATCAGCTAGAGTGTGTGTGGGGGGAGGTATGTCAGAGTTGTTTGACATAAGACGGGGCACAAGACAGGGCGATCCTCTGTCCCCCCTACTCTTTACATTATCTATAGAGCCTCTGGCACACTTGGTTCGAAATTCCCCTATAATCTCTCCAATTACAATAGGGTCAACATCCCATTCAATATCACTTTATGCGGATGACACCTTGGTCTATTTGTCAAATGTTCAGCAAACACTTCCATGCATCCTGGCGATACTGGAGCAATTTGGATATATTTCAGGGTATAAGGTAAATCTTTCTAAATCTGCACTGATGCTCATCAACACAGATCAAAGCAAAATAACTATACCAGTTCATATTAACATAGTAAAGGAGGTCCAATACTTGGGCGTTAGAATAAACACGTCCCCTTTTTCTGTGGCAAAAATTAATTATTCCATAATTTTGAAAAAAATAGAGGAAGATATAAATAGATGGAAGCATTTACCAAGCTCAGTACCTGCCCGTATATCAGTCATCAAAATGAATATTTTACCGCGTGTTAATTTTGTAAGCTCAATGATCCCACTTGCACCCCCAGCTGGATACTGGAAAAAATTGGAGACAGTGCTAAGAGGTTATGTGTGGAATGGTAAGCGACCACAGTTAAAATGGTCAGCTCTTCAGGTTGGCAAGATGGATGGAGGACTAGCCTGTCCTAATTTCAAGTTATACCATTGGGCTTTTGTACTAAGAAATCTAAAGCTCTGGATGGAGGAGGACAATAATCCATCTTGGAAAACTATAGAGGAAGAACTGATAGCACCAACTAGATTAAAGGATTTCCTTCTCTCTGGTGTGTCTAGTAAAAAATGTGCGTTACATTATGGTCCAATTTTGACTTATATGATTCAAGTGTTCAGAGCGGTAGAGAGATTCATAAAATTTAGGAACATATGGAGTAAATCATCTCCATTATGGAATAATACTCATCTTTTGTCTGGGGGGAAGCCATTCTGCAACAAACACTGGGAAGCTAAGGGTATCAACACCATACAGGACATTAGTGGGGAGAGTGATATACTTAGTTTTCAAGAGTTGGTTTCTAATTACAATATAGACAAACATTCTCTTTTCTTTTATTTTAGAGTAAGATCTGCCTGTAAAGCCTACAAGGTTCCTTGGGGGTCAGAGTTAAAGGATCATCCAATTTTGGTTTGGGTACAGCAGTCATCAAAACGAATAGTGTCTTTTCTGTATGATAGATTGAGTTCTCAAAAATACATACCCACTGCAGGAATGAAAGCCTGGGAAAGAGACATTACAGATCAAGGACAAGAATTGGACTGGGAAGCCATATGGGACAATGTGTCTGGTGCATCAAAAAACCCTAATCATAGGTATATACACTTGAAATTCTGTCATAGGGCATATGTTACACCACGCATAAGACATCAAATGGGAATCGCCCAAGATCCGTATTGCTCTTTCTGCCCTCATGGAACCGTAGGCTCTTTCTTGCATGTTGTATGGGAATGTCCAGAAGTATCTAAATTATGGAAAAAGGTGACTGAAAGTATTGCTAATTTATCAGGAGTTCAGTTCCCTATGGAACCTGCTGTGCACCTTCTGAATGATGATTCCAAGCTTTCCCTTGTGGAAAAAGCACGCAAAGTATGGCTTGCAGGACTTACAGCAGCCAAAAAGATCATTGCCCAACGCTGGAAATCCCCCCATGACATCTCTTACACTCACTGGTTACGGACATTCTTGGACATAGCCTATATGGAATTGTCTTCAGCAAGATTAAACAATGCTCAACTTCCAACATTATTGATGTGGGACAATTGGATATCTGATTTGAACGACTTACTGTTGATATAATCACAACCTGCCTGATGTCATTATAATGTCTCAATGATGGGAGGTGTGGGAAGAAAGTGGTGGTGGGGAAGGGGGGGGGGTGGTATGTATGGGTGGGTGGGAATGAGGTAATATTGCTTGCATATATCTATGTTATTCAATGTATATGCTTTTGATCAAAATAAAATAAAAAATTAATGAGAAAAAGAAATTCTATTCCAATCAGGGTGTTCCCAGAGCCATATAAAGGCTTTATATGCCTTTATATGGCTCTGGGTGTTCCTATTCTGATTGAGCACTTATTCCATTTCTCTTGTCTATCCTATTGAAGTGTCCATGTAAACTTGGCTATTGACATCAAAACATACATAGTCAGAGGGAAAGCGGTCATAATCTAGATGAAACCCTTTGCAAAAAAATGTATAAGATAGTAAGGGAGATATGTTAAGGATAACAGCCAACAAGGTGACTGGTTCGACGGAAATAATGGTGAGGTGGAGGTTGGTATACTGTCTGAATGAATCACAAATAGTGGCAGAACAGTTGTAGAATACTAGTAGGTTATACTCTCCTTTGACACTTATTACTTATTACTACAGATCATGGCTTACAAGGTCATTATTAACATTATGTCAAGAATAAAGGCCTAATTAATCATAAACCAGCAGTATTTTGAACGTGATTGCACACAAACTTACATACTGTTCCTTTAAAATAAAGTGTTAGCCTACTGTTTTTTGTAATGTTCCATGCAACTTTCCTAGCACCCCTTCAGAGAACCAAAGCTATTCTATATTTATGGAACAGATAATGTTCCCGGAACACCCCCCCCCCCGCACATACACAGACACAGTATGCCGATTTTCAGCAGTGGATTTACTGCCTGTACGGCCAGTTTTTTTTTTATTGCTTCCCTATTAGTTGGGGAAAGTTAGGCATTTTTGTGGAAATCTGTGAACAAATTTCTTTTTTACCATGTGTTCTTATAGATGTCTAGGTACACCTCCCAATTTATCCAAGGCTAAATCCTTGGGGAATTTCCTGGAGAGCCAGTCAAAGTAAATGTCCCATTGAAATGAATGTAATTCTGTTGGATTTTGGAAGCATACGACCTGAGGATGTGATATAACATGCCATGTTATGAGGGTGAGGCATACCCCACGCTCCTCAATACAATGAAGCCTATAGGCCGAATTAAGAAATTTGGTCTTTGCAATTTGAGCTGTTTTTGGCCTGTAACATTTTGGGAAACATACTAGGCCCCATAACTTATATATTTTCTGAGAGCCTCAATGACCTCAATGCAACAGACTGTGCCACTGCACTGCATAAAGGGGGATTACTGACCCCCCTCATGGAATTGTGGTTCCAGGAAGTAGCTTGTCATGACATCTTGGCTCCGCCTATCCACCATCTTTGACCTAATGACCTATGTGTGGGGTAGCAAAGGAGGGGGGGGGGGGGGGCGGCTGTAGGAACTGTCTCAATTTATGTTTACAGAAATCTGCTGTCAAAAAAGGTTTTACTTGAGGGATTAATTACGTTTCCTACCTTCCACATGAGATATGCCCAAAAAAGCTATGGGCTTTAAAATATGGAGGGAGTGGGACATAAAGATATTATAGGTCAAATCTTGAGGGTATGAACACATTAAAAAATATTTGGGTTATTATATATATATATAATTTATGTTTACAGAAATCCTGGTGTCCTCTGCTTTCAAAAAAGGTATTACTTGAGGGATTAATTACTTTTCCTACCTTCCACAGGGCCTTTATTATGAGAAATGCCCAAAAAAGCTATTGGCTTTAAAATATGGAGGGAGTGGGACATAAAGATATTATAGGTCAAATCTTGAGGGTATGAACACATTAAAAAAATATTTGGGTTATGGTGTTATGGTGTTATGGTGGTCTAATATGTTTCCCAAAATGTTACTGGCCAAAAACAACCCAATCTGCAAACACCACAGTGTTTCATGTTCATGTTACAGACATAATACTAGTTGTGGACATTTTCTTCCAAAATCAAACAAAATTCCATTCATTTTAATGAGACACTCACTTTGATTGGCTCTCTAGGAAATTATCCAAGGATTTCGCCATGGATAAATTGGGGGGGGGGGGGGCACATGGTTAAAAAAAAAAATCTAATGGTGAAAAATTAGTTTACTGATTTTCACAAACATGCCTACTTTTTCTCTAACTCTATCTCAGGTAGCCTACACGATAAGAAGAGGGGATAGGATATGGCCACACTGACCTGTGTAGCAGACCAGTGGGCCTAGGTGAAAAACAGACTAAAATCATAGGCCTGTCTAGGCCTAGTTTAAATGTGATTTAGGCCTACAATATTTTTAAATTTTTCGTCTGATTCAGAGTAACCTGTAGGCTATCTCAATTTTTTCATTTTAAATCGAATACGAACTCACATTTTATATAGTCTATTGACAATTTAATACCTCAGACACTCGAACTCGTCTCTCTCCTTAATTGCCTTCAAAATGTAATTGTATCTGCGCACCTTCTTTTTCGACAAAAGGGCTCCTCATCTGACTGTAGCATAAAGTCCTGATTTAAAGCACAAATTGGTTGGCCTCTGGCCGAGCACAAAAGCACACGCGTCAAAAAGAGAGACTGAAGATACAAATGACAAATGCAGGAGAGTATGGGAATGGACAACATCACACCTAAATGTGAAACGCACTTTCACAGTTGTTGCCTTATTCCATAACACCTCTGTGCGTCGTGTGCCTTTCCGCTCCTTTCCTTCTGACACAAGGCATTTTCGCACCAGACCAGACACACGCCACCACTCATCAAAGGCGACAGTTGCCTCACCATTTGTGAGACCAGGACACGTGCAATAGCGTAATGTAGAGCCAAGGTGTTGAAGTGTGAGTGCTTCTCATGAGGCATAGCGTAGATGTTGGAAACAACATAAACATGACCTAAACTAAGGATTGTTTCCCCTCAAAATCATAGGGTATGTCTTGCAAGTGTGCAAAGAACTTTCATGGTTACCCACAGCATAGCAGACTAATTATTTTGTCACCGCAAGCCGCAGCGTCGTCTTTGCTGGGGTAGGTTGGGCGTGCCTGGACGGGGTTATAGCACGGCTAGAGGCACGCGTACAGCTCATTACCATCACAATAGACTGGCGCACAAGATGAGCAACAGTTCCTAACCATCCTATTGTCTGACCATCCATGCAAGCACTCATGTCAACATGAACCAAATGCGTCGGCAACAAACGGTCGAAATCAAACTGATTAGGGCCGGGCGTGGGGCGAAGTCCTAGCCTAGTTATTAACGTTATCAGGTCAAAATAATTTCCACAGGGGAACAACGTTAACAGGGACGTGAGGTGAAGACAATCACAAGAGAACTTAATAAAGTAGCCTAGTTTAGGTCTGGCCATAGACTTTGTTCGGAATGCGCCTTAGACCTAACTATTTTGCGAGACGCAAACAGTAGGCTAGATTATAGGGCTATCCTATCGTTTAAGCAGGCCTATCCCAGTCCACTACGCTACACCGGGCGATGAAGATATCCAAGAGTAGCCAAGGCTACTGAATTACCATACAGCTGTAAATGTGTCTTCGACTTCACCCCCACTAACACGCGCACAAAAGCGTTCATCAGAAATCTCAATCTAATGTTCAATCTATGCACTAGGCATACCCCCACCACAACCTCACAAAAATTCCTCCCCGGATGTCTCTCAGGCGTGATAAAAGACCTTGTCGTTTAACGACCCACACGCGTCAGGACAATTAGCAATTCTGGGATGAATAGAGCATCCACGCTTCGCACACTCCACCCCCACCCTCGGTGGCACGCGACATGGAAAGGACCGCTTGGAAGTGTTCTAGCCTGCTTTGCTAGAGTGGCATAATGAAAAGAAATATATATTAATTAAGGTCTTGCAATAGTGCAGTCAGTTAGTGCCAGATAGTTTCATTAAAATGTGCAGTCAATTTCCAAGTGATTACATGGAAAAGGCATCAGTAGCCCAACAGCCACACCAGAACGCAGTCCCTTACCCATGGACCCATTTGGGAGCTTTATGGATCTAACAAACTAAACAATTGCGCTGGGCTGCAGTCCATATTTTTTTTAAAACCATGAGCTCTTTCAATCTACAGGTGGTTTCAAAACAGGCAGCTAGGCTGACCTCCAACACAGCCGAAGAGGCTACATCAAATCGAAATATGACCTCAGTGTTAAGTCCTACATTATAAACCATATATAGGCCTAGGCTATAGCAAACCATAGGCTACTTTACTGAAGCACGCGTCAAAATCGAAATCGCACCCTGGATGAGGGAGTCGCTCTCTAGCTACTTTGCATAGACTGTGACCCGCCCCCGTGTTGGGCTATTTAGGCCTGAGTGAGCTACAGCCGCTGCATTGGACTGAAGTTCAAAGTACAGAGAAGACCTGGAACTGGCTGTCGGCAACGAAACTTTGCCTATCTGAACTTTACCTTGTTCAGTTTTACTTTATCAGCTGTTGATCGGCTGAAAAAGAATAAGCCACTGTTTTTTTCCTTGTTTTTTGTGGAAGACCTATAGGCTACCATAGGTCTACAAAATTAGACTGCTGCTCACATAGGATACGCTGAACCAGAGAGATGGCCAACACGTTTTTATCAACATGCCTTTTAGCATTCTTATCGATACAGCTGGTAAGTTAGTCTATGAGCTTTGTGTTTCTTTTTTGTCATTTACAAAAAAAATGAAATGGTATGTTAAAACTGTAATTTTATTATTGCAGGTAGAATCATCCGGCGTGTTTGAGCTGAAAGTTCATTCTTTCTCCACGACTGACAATGTCTGCAATCGATCCAGAGAGTGCCTGACTTTTTTCAGAGTGTGTCTGAAACACTCTCAAGATGTGATTTTGCCCGAGCCCCCGTGTACCTACGGCACAGGAAAAACCGACGTTTTACGCGCTGACGATGGTTCTATCTCGCGCAGCTCACCAGTAAAAGTACCATTTCATTTCAAATGGCCGGTAAGCACCTCCTTTGGATTATGACAACAATAACTTATCCTACACCAGATATTGAGTTTTTGTCTCTATTCTTAAAATCTGAATAATCTGATTTTTTTTTCTTCAGGGAACGTTTTCGCTCATCGTAGAGGCTTGGAGCGCTGAGTCCTCTGACCACTCCTTAGGTGAGAACTCTAGTCCTAATACTCTAGTCTGTTTCCTAAAAATTATTGCACGTACACTGTACTATTGTTGCTATATTCTCTTATCGTTTGTAACGATTGTTTTAATGTCTGTTTATAGTTTTGTTGGCTAATAAGATTATTGTATTTTTGTTCTCCGACAGAAAATCGCTACAATCTCATTAGTCGATTTGCCACTCGAAAAAGCCTGACAATCGGTGAAGAATGGACAAAGGATGTGCATGTTGGAGAGCAAAGTGAATTGCGTTTCTCCTACCACGTTGTATGCGATGAGAATTATCATGGAGAGAGTTGCTCAGAGTTCTGCCGTCCCCGCGATGATACCTTCGGACATTATACCTGCGATGCATCTGGCAGCAGGGTTTGTCTGACCGGATGGAGAGGCGAATACTGCTCTGAACGTAAGTACATAAGCAATATGACCGTCTCATTGGCTACTTAGTCAAGGCCTGCTTTATTAAGAGACCCAGGAATCCTTATAGCCATAATGTGAACATTTAGTGTGACCTTCAAGTTACATGTTTTATGTTCTTAATTCAGTAGCCTTCCAAGACTTATGGCCTATATGTTGAGCTCTGACCACCGATCACTTAGCCTACACCGTATATTCTTGACTTGGTGTTTAAATCTCACTTGAAAGGAATGCTGGTCATTTTGTATACATCTATGACAGCCAGGAGTTTTAAATAACAGGGCCATATAGCATAGCTGTTGTAGATAAATATAGCATATTCTTTTGTTGATGCTGTTGCAGTCAACCCTACCACAGTGTTTTGGCACTATCTGCAAAGGGTTGCTGTTTATCTACATGCATATTTCTAATTTGGAATTCTCCCCCCCCCCCCCCAGCGATCTGCTCATCAGGCTGCAGTGAGAGCCATGGGTACTGTAAACAACCTGGAGAGTGCAAATGTCGCCCTGGCTGGGAGGGTCCTTCCTGCGATGAGTGCATCCGCCACCCGAGCTGTGTGCATGGGACCTGTAGCCAGCCGTGGCAATGCAACTGCAAGGAGGGCTGGGGCGGCCTCTTCTGTGACCAGGACCTTAACTTCTGCACCAACCACAAGCCCTGCATGAACGGAGCAACATGCACCAACACTGGCCAGGGCAGTTACACGTGTACGTGCCAGAAAGGCTTCAGTGGGGACCGATGCGAGATAGAGATCAACGAGTGTAGCAGCAACCCCTGCAAGAATGGAGGCAGCTGTAATGTACGTTGGGAAACCACCTTTGCCCTTTGCCCCACATAATGAACCAGTTTCTAAAGATTTGCTGCTCTCCATCTGCTGCCACATGAAACTCATCCTAAACTCTTTGTATCTTTCAGGACATGGAGAATGGCTACTCATGCAGCTGCCCTCAAGGCTTCTATGGCAAGCACTGCGAGGTGAGCGCTATGCTGTGCGCGGACGAGCCTTGCTTCAACGGCGGGACGTGCACCGAAAAGAGCGGCGGAGGCTACAGCTGCGCCTGCCCGGTCGGCTACACAGGTTCCAACTGTGAGAAGAAAGTGGACCGCTGCAGCAGTGAGCCCTGTGCTAATGGTATGCAGCAAGCTGTTTTTTTCACTACTTTAGTTCATGGAAGAAAAACTTTGTTAGGAGTTTATCAGGGTGGTTGTGAAAACCTTATCTGGCATCGCTAGGTACTGTCTGGCAGTCGCCACATTCTCGGCTTCTTTTTTCTTGCTCATCCGCGACAGAGAATGTTGTTCTGACATGATTTGAGTGCAGGCTGTCTGCAGGTTTGTCTCTCCGATAGAAAGGCAGAGATAGCGAAGCTGCCCACACTGGTCTTGCATGAATGCATCCCTCTGCCTCCCCCAGGAGCTCATTATTATTGACTGTGCTGAGCTGAGCTCACTTTTGGCCCATTTTCTCTAACTCTCTCCCCGTTTCTCCTCTCTGCTTCTTTTGCCACAGGTGGCCAATGTCTAGACCTCGGGCGTAGCGTCAAGTGTCAGTGCAGGCCTGGCTTTCGAGGCGCCCGCTGTGAGATCAACATTGACGAGTGCACCAGCAACCCTTGCCGCCACGCTGGTACCTGCGTCGATGGAATTAACGATTACACATGTACATGTCCTCTCGGATACACCGGCAAGGACTGCCATATCCGTGCAGATGTTTGCTCCCAGAGCCCCTGCCAGAATGGTGGCACGTGTTTCACTCACTTCAGTGGGCCAGTGTGCCAGTGCCCAGCCAACTTCATGGGATCCCGCTGTGAGTTTGCCAAACCCACCAAGGAGCCCTCGGCCCCTGTGGGAGGTGCTCTCCCTGCGGCTCTGACCCTGTCCTTCACCCTGGGGCTGGTCACACTCACGCTGGTGGTGTGCGCAGCCATTATGCTGCTGCGGCAGATGAGGAGGAATCGCAAACCCCTCATTCCGGCCGTACGGAATGACCTCGACACCGCCAACAATCGCACTTCCCTGAGCCCAAGCAATGGCTCTGCAGGCTGCTGGGAAAAGGAAGCCTTTTTGATCCCAGGCAGCCAGATCAAGGTGTCCAATAAGAATGCAGCTCTCAGTGCAACCACTTTGGAGGTGCTGCAGGACAGAGCACACTACAATTTTGCAGACAGCAACCTAACCAAGTTTGCAGACAACAACCGGACCAAGGACAATGAACTCATCAAGAACAACTTGGACATGTAAGTATTTAGTCAGTTTGATAACCTAACAAAGTTTACAAATGTACATGTAAACTTGTACAGCTTGTAGCTATCAACCATAGTCTGGACTATGCCCAGATTTATGACATTATTGAGATAGTGTTGTTCCCCATCCATGCTATTTGTTCTGTTAGTCATGCATTTACATTAGAACTAACTGACCTTCATCTTTTTTCTAGAAATAAATCGGAGACGAGTATTTTCGTTCCCTCCTTGAGCTTTCCCAAAGAAGGCTTCTACCATCCTATCTACATCATTTCTCAAAAGGAAAAGCATGTCTTAGCAACTGAGGTAAGAAATCTTGGCCATTTCTTTAAAAACAAGCAAACAAAAAACTACAGTAACTTTGCCAGCATATTGTATTAGGAAGATAAAGGGCTTAACAATTCTTGTTTCTCTTTTCATCACAGGTTTGACGGCATTCAGAGTTCTGAAGCACCTCATCTGCAGGGGACCCAAAGATGTTTACACTTTTTAAAAGAACAATTGAAGGAGAATATGAGAGTATACTATATCTATATATAATATTTAATATTTATTTAAGTTTCTTATTAGTGGTTTGTTCCTGATCTGGACACATCTTTGGTGACAAAGATGACTGCTAAAGACTTCAAGCATTATTTGCACAATGAAGAGTTTTTATTTTATAATCACATAAACTTTGCTTTGATGGAATGACAATTATGGAAGCGCCAAAGAAAACTGAGGATTTGTCTGTCGCAATCAAGGCTGGGCTTTTTTTTTCAAATCCTTTAATTCCCAGCCACTCGTGGCCAGGAGCTAGCATGGGGCTCCCACTCTGAGGAGCCACACTGTGGATATGTGCTATGGGATGCGTGTGGAATAACCAGTCAACCAATACCAATGACTCCAAACCTGCCCACAATGGATTGGATCAGCTATTGCAGGGATCTCTAGAATGTGATTTTTAAACACTAACATGCCCCATCTTGTCATATACAATGGCCTTCTGCAAAGGTACTTGTTAAAAAATACTTTGATATGGATGTCTTTATTCTTAAAGTTTCGCAGGTTTTTTCTTCTCTAAACTTTTTGCTAAACGTATTATGAAAGCCTCTTTGCACAACAGTTTGATGTGGATGTTGTTCTTTTCCTCCTGTTTCTTCTGTCAACACAAGAACAATCAGAAACATTTCATTCCAACAGTGAGGCTCACTACAGCGGTCTTGGTTCTTTATCTTTTAAGATCAGTTTAATGTAATTTTTATACTTTTTAAGTTGACAATGCAATATGTTTGTAAGATATATTTTTTATCTATTTAATTTTGTATTTATGATGAGTATTGTATATATGTCCATAATAATACTTTATTACAAAGAAATCTATCTATATCTAGATCCATATGCATATATTTTTCTTAAATAAATGCAAAACTTCGAAATGCTGTGTTGTGGTGCTTATTTTCCATTCACAAGTTGATGGCAGCCATAGTCTTAAGCCACTCGGGAATTAAAGAAATTCAAAGTCAAATCATCGTTGCCCACATTTCCTTAAATCGGAAAATGTGATTAGCTGCTAAAATGTATGTAATTTCCCTACTTAAACAAATGAGCTAATGGATGTCTGTGCCTGTGTTTGTCTCTGAGCTCCGTGTAGTGGGGGTAAAGCTGCTTGTGCTGCTGATGGGTGTCTGAGAGGCCAAAGGGAACAGGATGTAGTTGTATACAGTAGGTTAGGGGGATTTGGAGTTGTTGTATCCTGTTTACCAAAGTGTTACTAAATTGTGGTATGCAAGACTCACCATTAGCGGGAATACATATTAGAATTGCAATGTAATTTTTTTCACAGAATTCACACAAGTGTTATCAGAAGCCCCTGAGCAACATGAGACATAAGTTTAGATAAGACAGAGGCTCTTAATTGCGTAAAAATAGTATGTTCTCTAAGGGCCATTTTAGAGTCTCTACGCGCTAATGTCCGGAATTGCTTGCAATTCATGCTTTCAATAATTGGTTATATGAGTCAATGTGATTTTAAGTGTAGAAAGCACACTAGACACTGACTCCCAGTCCCACTGACACTAGACACACCTGTCATGAGTTAATCACTGCTCATCTCCTTGTCAAGTGTGTGTGCAGATAGAAAAAGCAGAAAGCAAGTATCAACCCCACGTGTCAAACCACATAACATGATACTATTTTTAAATAAAATTTGAGCCTAGCTACTTGGTAAGTGCTGAGATTGATCTTACCTAAGATGTTTAAATAATAATCAATGGTATATGGTAAGACTAAAAGGATTATTTAACAGTTCTAAAACTCTAACGGTTTGCACTGTTATTTGTGCTAATTTGTGTTGTATTGTATTTTCACAAAAGTTCATGGCCAAAATCAACTGTTGTCAACAATTACTCTACTGTACCTGATGCTATAATTGTAGAGATAATGTATTTTTTCTTTATATGTTTTTGTTCATTGTTTGCGCTACATTGATTAATTTCAATAACATTTGATTATGCACTGAACATTTGAATGAAAAAGTTACTAGCAGACAAGCTTGGTTTTCACTACCACAAACCAGTGACATCTGACAAGGCAGCTGTTTCTATTATGTGTTAAAAATGGCACCTTGTCATTCCACCTGTGTGTTACCCTATTTAGCCTACTTCCAATAGTCCTATAACACTGTTATTCATTTGGCATTGATTAGGCTACATCCCTTTCTGTCCAGGCGTGTCCAAGTCTCCTATGTGTGTAACATGCAGTGCTGGACAGAATGTATGCATGCATTACTGATTGCTATTACTGCATGTGGTGGGAAGGGAGACAGAGCTCCTGCCATCATGGCATGTGTGTATACTGTATGCTTTAGGAGACTCCATTGGCCAACAGTACATTACAATCCAGCAGGCCAGGCAGTTTGGAGAATGTGATACACAAACTTGGATTTGTAGTGATACAGCACAGTACTTTAAAGGTGGCTCATGGTTAATAGCCCAACAAAATTATTGATGATAGATGGCAGAAGGGTTTTTTTTTTTCAAACATAGCCAAGTCCTGTGTATGAACCTAGCCTGGAGTGAAACTCCACTGAGGACACAAATTACAGCATTCTAGCATTTCTGGGGTTGAGGGGGATTTCTTTGAATGCATGGAGCATTACATGTGATAATCACCATCATCCTGCTTGGCTTCCTGTTTTCAGGGTATTTCTGGCCTGATAAGGGAAGGGAAGTGAACTTTACCTTGGTGCTCCAATGGTTTCAAGGAAATGCTCCAATTTTTCTAAGCCTGCCCTATCAAGCAAGCTAGGATTTTTTTCCACACGGATATATCTTATTTATTGTGCATTATATATTTTGTTCTTACACATCAGAAGTTACTGTGTGTCATAGAGATAAATGGAGGGGGGGGGGGGGGGTTGGTGGATAGGGGCAGAATACGCCAATACCGAAGTGGTACATTGGTAGTGTAAGGTAAAACAGTGAGTCAGCAGTATAGCCATAGACTGGTCTGTCTGTTCCAACAAGACATTCTTGGAAGCCTGTTCCACAGAGAAAGCTTGCTGCAAGTGTAAGGTGTGTGTGTGTGTGTGTGTGTGTGTGTCTACGAGTGGGATTGGGAGTGGGGCGCTTCTGCCCTGTTTCAAGTTCCTTACATCCGATGAGTGAGTCCCCTATGACCCTGGAGCTGTGGGAACAGGAACGGTGGGATGTGGCGTGACCGAGAGCATTAGCTCAAACGACTCTAGCAGGCCCCCCATGTCCAGCCCAGCTCAGGGAAGAGGGCGATGTGACATGTTTGTTTTCAAACCTGCTGCTTGCCCTGCTCACTGGCTCTAAGGCTGCTCTCTGTCTTGAGGAAGAGGTGGTGAGCGGGGCGCTGACATGCAGTCATAAATCACATTCATTTCAACTCTGCCCAGTCCCACTGTCAGCGGAGAGGTCAGAGCCAACTGACGGACTCCACATGTGAAGTGGATAAAATGCTGAGGAAAGACCAAACTGAGGAAACCGCTGGAGTTTAAGTTGCGAGTGTAGAGTGTTTCCTGTTGGTCACTGCCTAAGGTTAATGCCCCCATAATTTAATACTACGACACCACACACGGACAACAATGGAGTCAGTAAACTACATGAACAATGTATTAACTCAGGGATGGCACTAACAAGTCCCTTCAAATTTCGCATGGACTCTTGTAAAGTCAAACAGAAGACAATGTGGAATCTGTGCTGTAAAAGCCATTTATTATCCTTTGCACAGTTTTCTGTCCAACCAAACCTGCTTCAATCAAAGGATTGGGATGTCTGCTCTTTTGTCTTCTTTTGCCATATGGGCTAAAGGAAGTTTCCCGCAGGTCCAGTGGATTCCTCTCATGTCATCAGTCACACCTCCTGAGAGGTGTTAGTGGAGACTGCATTTACAATGGGCCCTGAGTTCAAAGGCTCTGACCGGCAGCAGCCAACAGTGATTCAACAGTCATTAGTCTTACAAGGATCTTGGGCTTTTTATTTGACAGAGATGGTTTCTTAATGAGATTAATTTAGAATTTAGAATTTAGAATTTAGAGATCAACAAAATATATTGCCTATGCATTTCTGTCTTTGTTGTTAGACATTTGTTGCCTTTTGTTTCCCCTCCATTTGTGTTTTTTTTATTGAATCTCCTCACAGCGCACTGAGTACAAGAGAAGGAATCTGGAGGTCATTACATTTCAACTCAAAGATGACTGCAGGATAATGAGCTGTATTGTAACACATTTCCCTTGTTTTCACTGTGCAAGAGCACATAGCAGAAGCCCAATGGAGGATCTCTGGAGAGTTGGGGTTCAGTGTGGGGAGGGGAGGGGGAGTCACATCAACTTCAAAGAACATGGGGGCCTTTGGCACAGCACTTTCCCAGGCCAGCACATCTACTTTTATGGAGGACAAAGTGGCTTACGCAGGTCTAAATGGTCATAAAACGACAAAAGAGCAGGCAATTTCAGGCAATTTAAGCTTGACATGAAATTTAAAGACACCTAAACTATATATATGGACGATTTCACACAAAGGTCATCCTTACCATGAAAAAAGCAACCAAATATTCCGGTCCGTATTTTATTGCATTACACCTTTTGATGAATTTGTACAGATAATTGTATTTCCTATGTCATATATTAATATAGAAACATTGTTTTAAAACTTCAATCAGTTGAAGAGCACAAACTTGCAATAGTCTGAAATAAAAGTCGGCAAAATAATGCTGAAGCCATTGTTGGCTTAGTTTGCTTTATCACCACATGTATGTCATGTAAAAGCCATGTGATTTTTATGATTCATAGAAATCTCTCAATAACAAATTTGAGGCAAAGTTTACACAATTCAAAAAGCATTGAAGTAAGAATGTTCAAACTATGTGCAAAGCATTATTCAAATCAATTAATGTACAATGAACAAACTATTTCCATTTGGTACTGCTATCATCATGTATTGCTTACTTTATGACTTTGGATCAACTCTGTTGTGTTAAATGTCCTATCTGAGTAAAGGGACTTGACTTGACAACATAGTAAAGCCATGCACCCTACAGGAATCCTATAAGATCTCTATTGTATGTATAATACTTTTTATAATAAGCTTCCTCAAAATAGTGTTTCTGTTGTATAATATAATAAAATGTCCCAAACTGCTATAACATTTAGTAATCTATGAATATGAGTATGATGCTTTGTTCTTCACTTCTTTATTGGATTTTTCCTCAGTGTTTGATTAAGGTACATGCCTACGTAACGTTACGTAACGTTAACTACTTTTTTGGGATAAAAATAGTGTAACGCGCTACTTCTGAAAATTTGGTAACGAA